>JAVQJF010090207.1:0-14336 GCA_036023855.1 Gadopsis marmoratus
CCCCCCCCCCCCCCCCCCCCCCCCCCCCCCCCCCCCCCCCCCCCCCCCGGCCCCCCCCCACCAGCATGAATGAGTAAATACAGTTTGCTTCTCGCTTCATATATTATTTGCCTAAGTACCAGTCACTGTCAAGATATAATGCACGGATCAACTGAGACATGCTAATTCACTTTGACAGTCTTTGGTAAATGCCAGGGCTTTTAGTGCATTTATGCCATAACCAGAGGTCTCCTGTCACTTTCCGGGAGTAAACCATGGTAATATCTGACAAGACAGAAGGTCAAAGTGGATGTTTCATACTGTGGGCTACTGTAGGATATATATAGAGCTCAGTATCCAGGTCTTTTACATAACCTGCTGCTTTTTTGACAACCCCACAGTGTCTAAGAGGGAAAACCAGACACACTTAACCACAGTTAGGCTCTTTTTACTTGAGGTTTTGATGTTCTCTCGAGGAAATGGCATCACACTCTTTAGAGAGCAACTTTCATGGCAGTGCTTTTACTTCCCTTTAGTGTTTTGACAAGTTCAGCTAAAAGCGTGGTGGTTGTAATAATGATTTCGGGTGATGGGCCATGTCAGTGTGTAGAGGTTAACAAGTAATTACACAGCAAGTGAGGTCAAAGGAATTGGCAAGTAGTGGAGTGTAACACACAAAAACCACATGCATACATTACAAATGCAGCATAACCAAGAATGGAAATGTCACTGGCTCACTAGACAGAGACTCCAGGCGAGTGCAAAGGTGCCAATTGTCAGAATCTGAATGAGGTCTTCTGCAGTTTAGTTCATTCCTGGTTGCATTACAGCCTTTATAATACGAGCTAGAAGCTGCAGAACCGACCTGAACCATGGAGCTCTTCACCACTCTGCCGATGTCCTCTCGCCACTCAGACACCCCCGGGTTCAGCTCGTCCAAATTAGAAGAAAAAGCCAAGACATGTGACCGGAAATAATCTGAAATGCAGACAGAAATCTAATTCAGACCTAATGAACTTCTTCTGTCAAACGTCATGAGACAGGATCCCTCCTTACAATAATCAGATACTTCAAATAACTTAGTGATTGTGAGGCTACCTGTATAGAGACAATTCTGTACCTTTTGTCAGAGAAGATGCAGGCTAGCCTTAACTGGAAAATTAAGAGGAATAGACATATTTCTGTAACAAAGTTCATATTTATGTTTATATTAATTAAAACAGTTAACTATTTTAAAAAAAAAAGATGCATAAGATGAATGGTGGTCGTTTCTATCTTGGCATTGTAAGAAGCAAAAACAGTTTCTTGCAAATATATTTTGAACCTGGGACAGTTGGAGTTCCTTGGAAATGCATTGCTATGCACTACATTTATTAGTTTGCCAGCTCCTTCATCAACATCAAAGAGAGGCCCCAGGAATTTTGCAACACTTGGCATTTAAATATGAATTTTGGTTTTTTGGAAACATTTAGAAACTATTTAAAAAAAATAAGTTCTCAGTCTTGATATATAGGCCTTCTAGTAATAATTATAATTGTGTTTTTGTGTTAACCAAGTTGTGAATTCTCTTTGTCAAACTCATTGTAGTCTGTGTTGTATCTGCTCTTTTTGGATGGTTCTAAGTAGATGTAACTCCTGAACACGCTCAATGATGGGTTGGCCTTGGGTATGCACTGGTTCCACATGTTGTAGGATGTCTATAATAAAGACACATTCTGTAAATTGTGAAATTAAAATATTTACAACTACAAAAAGAAACGTGTACATGTATATTACTGTAAAGATAATTTAATGCAGATATGTAGACATGCGTGTGTGATTTAGGACACATTATGAATAAATGAATAAAATCATCTTTTAATGTTTCAATATTGACCTTGAAGGTTAAATCTTGACCTTGGAAATAGCATCTTAAAAAAACGAGTTTCACTACAAGGTCCATTTACTTGAGCTTGTCAGTGATTGGAGTTTAGCACTACCACCTGTTAACACATGGCCAAATTCCATACTCGGGTCACGTGATAACGACTAAACCATCACCATGACAACTAAGCAAACTCCATGCACTGACGAAGGCCACGAAGTTCCGGAAAAAACACGTAAGCCAACCTTTGGTTGTGTCGAAAGATTCACGCAATCTGAAGACAGAATTGACTCCATTGTTTTTGCTTTATTATTATATTTAGATGCTGTTTAAGTGCACTGAGTAGAGAAAAATTAAGATAATGAAAAAATATATATATGGTTCACCATATACTGCCACAGCCATTTGGTCTTGATGGACAGTATTTCCCACTGAAGCCTGAACAGCGACCGCATGATGTCCTTCCTTGGTGAAAGTGAAGGACATCACTCCGTCCAGGGTCACAACAGGCTAAAAGGGGAAGAGACAGACAGACAGACAGAGAGGGAGAAAAATGTACTCTGTCTTGTGAGTCTTTCATGTCATTCTGTAAACAGGCTGCATGGCAGAGAATGAGAAAGATTGCCTTACCTCAGTTTTGTTATCAAACCACCAGTAATAGGTGACTGTTCCCACATTGCTGGGGCGCAACACTGTCGTGAGGTTTACTGCTTTGTTCTTGACGACCACTGAAGGAGCAGAGAGCTCGACCTGTTCAAGTTGACCTTTAGAGAGAAAACGTTAAAAAATATAATTAACACTGCTTCCATGATGCTCAAACATCCAACAGAAGCCACATGTTAAGCCATATTCTGGCACATCAATGACTGTCTGGAACACACTGAGCACATTTTCGCCGCCTTGAAAATGTCACCATTGGTTTCCATTATAATGAGCTGAATTCTGCTGCTCTTCTCCGTCAACGAGGAGACAACAAACAGCCATCTTTTACGCATACACCGGGTGAGTGACACTCAAAACTTTGGATGTTGTCTCACTTTAATGAGCCAATTTGAAGTTACAGAAGAGTTGTGAGCACAAGTGTTTTGTATTATCCGTCTTTCTAAAGGCTCATTAGTTGAAGTGTTTTGACCTATTTGAAGGCTGTTGGATCTCATAGTCTATGATAAACTATGATAAAGAATCAAGACCATAGCTTATAGTGTAGTCCCGACTAAAATGAAGTTATTTCCTAACAAGTTCACCTTATGTGGTAGAAAAGAGGCCAGTTAAAAGTGATGAACAACCTTTTCACGCTAAATCCACTCTTGAAGTAAAGGGGTAGAATACAATTGATTGAAACGAGGCCGACAATAACTTGTGAAGTCTTCAGGAGGAAAAGGGACAGTTTTCTCATGTGAAAACATTCAAAAATAATTGAAAGAATGATCATACATATGTTGGCAGCAATTTTCAAATGGCGGGTTACTTTTTTTTTGACTCACAGGAGACGTGGAGGTAGAGCATCACCCTGTCAAAGCCCAGAGTGTTGGTTGCTGTAGCAGAAACTTGGTAGATGCCAACTTTACTATAGATATGCTTGACCCCGTCATCGATGGAGCTTATGTTTACGTACGATATGGCGGTCCCGTCGCCGAAGTCGACTGTCATACTTGTCATGTAGCCGAGACCCTTCAAACAGCAAACAAAATACTGTCACTCAGACTGTAGCCTCAGATGTTTGCCAGGAGTCCTCGCTGACACATAACAGCGTGCATTTTACATAATATCTACAAGAACGAGGTCAAGTGCTAAATCATGTCACCGCATATTTATTTGATATGCTGGTGCACCAGCCTGTGTGCTACGTCTCTGACAACCTCTCCATATACACATAACACACTAAACAGTAAAGGAAAAAGCATGCAGCCTGCAAGTATCACCCTGTAATACACACTACTGTTGCTTTGTTAAAGTTAAAGTCAGCACCTCTTCCAGAAAGACTAAGAAAGTGACATTCCTCCCCAGTGTTGCCACCAGTGTTCCTTCACTGGTGAAGAGCTGGAGGCCCCTGGGAGCCTGACTGGGACACTTTTGTCGCCTGGGGCTGTACTTCAACAGCGTTCCCTCAGTGCAGTTGTTAGACAAAGCCCTGCGATATCTGGAATTCATTAAAGACCCCCCAAAAGACACAAATGAGCACTACATGAGTATAAAAGCAGACATAAAACACTTGCACACACAAGAAGACATTTATTAGGGATGTACAACAGTGGTCTTGGCTACCATACCCCCACAGCTCTATCGGATGAGCTCAATTAGCACTTTATCAACACCAGCCACCAGTTACAAATGTGTTCATTTGTTATCCTGGAAATGTTGATGGTTCAACTATTTATCCACTACTTTTAGCTACATCTCATCGCTTGCTAACTAGTTTTCCAGTACAATCAATTGCAGCATGTGGTGTTCAGGTTGGTGGGAGTCGTGTCCTGTGCAGTTGGCTTATTTTGGCTGGTGGATCATTGGTTATTGTGGCAATAAATATAATAAAGATCAGTTTCACACCAATTTGTAATCCTATTTGTGGTCTGATTTCCCTCCTTAACACAAATGTATGGGTTGTTGATTTTTAAAATTAGCAAAGCTAATTGTACAAAACCCCTGGCAACTGTAGTACCCCATGGGATTCACGTACCCCTGGTTGGCAATCACTGATAGAGGTTATTTTACATATGCATGTATAGTAGGTCTTTCATCCGTTTTGATCCATTTACTTAGTTACTTTACATCACTGCAGAATAGAAGAAAAATAGAATAGTAGGCGATTTTCAAGATAATTGAGCCTAAAGGTAACCATGGGCATTTTTGCACATGTAATATGAAGGAATCAGGTGTACCCTGTGGTGTTGAGGAAGCTGTCCCCCGTGATGCAGTCTCTAGATGCTGCTGAAGGAACGAACCAGAAAGCCGGAGTGCAGCTCCCATCAATCTGCCTCTCAAACCCATAGTCGCTGTTTCAGTTGGAACAACAAGTACAGAAAGAGATACACCAGGGCGTTATCGAGATTAGTTATCATTTATTTACAAATAATTAGTCAGGTCAAACAGAATCATACACAATAAGTGCACGTCCACTGTGAATGGAGGTGTTCTATTCTCGAGAATAACCTTTCCCGGCACAGCAGCTCGGAGATTTTGAGATTTGATGTTTTATATATCAAACTTCTGAAGCAGAAAAGGCATTGCGTGCGTTTACTCAAGCTATAATTACACCTAGGCAAAGTCAGACAGATCTGTCAGATTCCTTTCATCGTGATCAGGGAAACGCAGTCTCGGCAGCCAAAGTTGGAATGTTTAATATGTCTTTTAGTAATAAAAGTGGTGTTAAGCTTGTTTAATAGTCAGTGCTGATCATTTAGCAGCACTAGAGATCAAAGCTTAAAAAGTATGAGACGGACTGAAGTGATGTACAAGAAAGATCTGACTTGTTAGACATCCATTCATTATCTATCTATTAGATATCTATCTCAGTCACAGGACTGACAAATACACGCGCACATTCACACCTACGAGCAATATAGAATCATCAATTAACCAAACCTGTTTAAGTGCACTAGATATAAGTATAAGTAGAATCATGTACTGTTAACACATATTAGATTGTTGGGGCTGGGCACAGTTCAGTTGTGATGATGATCACAGAGCTTTCTAAAATGATGGTAATTATTCCATGTAAACTGTAGTTCAAATATGTAAAATTAGTAATTTAAGTATGTTTTACATGTTGTCAGAGTTGTGTGTGTGACCAAAATTCATAGCCGCTTGAGTTAAAACTACTGACGGCATGTGTGTAGATCACGGTACTCACGAGCATCCTGAGTCGACAGAAATATAACAGAAAAGAGAATAATGACTAATGAACTATAAAATGTAACTCTTCAAAACACTCCTCTTGTTGTGCCTTAGGTTCGCTTCACAGACTCTCCCTCTGGAGATTGATAAAAGTGTTGCGCACTGGATTTAATGAAGTGAAAAGAGTAGCTGCAGAGCAGGGAACTCACCACTCAAAATCTGCCTCTGTGCATGGGCAGGAGTCTGACATCTGGGAAATATACTGATCTCTGGCCTTGACACATCGAATGTTTGCTTTCAGTTTTTGGAAGATTCTCTTCATTCCCATGATGCAAACTTCGCCCTGTGATGAATAATGTATCATAAACATTTCAGAGGTTCTTTCCCCCCCCCTTTTTTTTTACCATCTTGCTTTTATTGTGTGACCAAATCAAGGAGATTTGCTTAAGTTTAATCAACGACTGAATCTTCATGTTATCATCAACAGTCAAGAAGCAGCAAGATCCCTCTTACCTCATTGTGTAGCTGCCAGGTCAGATAATCTTCAGGTTTGCATCGTTGTTGGAAAATGGACCGGAAATCAATTTTCACAAGTTGCCACTCAGATCGGTGACTGAAATGACCAAATATTCTGCGCAAACGAGTCAGAAAGAAAACAAGGAAAAAACATTTGGTATGTGAAGCAAATTCAAGAAAAGAAAATTAAAAAGCCTTCACTTTGGGTAATTTTAATGCGCTGACTTTACTCCATGTTCCTCTGTAGGTTGAGAAACTCTTCCACATCTTAGGCTTATGAAATACTTTCAAAACCACATTAAACAAACTCAAGAATATTTATGTACACTTTTAAGTTTTCATCAGGGTAATATATAATTACACAGTGCACTAATTAAGAGACTAGAAACACATCAGCTCTTTATGGCTCCTTCATATCTTACGTCATTATGAGGGTGTCCTCTCCAGGCTCCCCCAGCACCCCATCAACATAGAGCAGAGAGGAGGTAAAGCTATATTTGTCCCAGTTTCTGCCCTCATCAAAACTCAGCCTGAGGGAGAGAACAATGGTTGGATCACACAGACCAGCCACAAATAGTGTTGAACTCAGTAAGAAAAGCCTCAGCAGAGAAGCAGTCTCACTCCTTGTTTTGATGATTAAGTACAGTCTCTGAAAAGATGTGGCGCAGCCTCACCAAATGTGTCTAATTGGCAGAGGTGTGTGTCGGATGGCCACAAGAGATCCTCCTTGATTGAGGAAAAACACGCTGTACTCTTCCTGAAAAACCTGCAGACACAACCAGCTTCACTTTATCACACCAGAGACACAATTCAAGTCTGCACAAAGTATGCATCAGTGACAACATAAGGGACATGCATACTTATGTCTACACACTACACAAGCAGAAACCTCTACTGTTCATCAGAGTCTCAGCTGTGTGAATAAACAAGAAGAGTCAAGCAAGCATTGCTTTAGTTGTTGATTTCTGGAATCTGATGGCAAAAATCCTTTTGCTTGACTTGTTTTACAGATCAGAGGTGCACTGGTCTTGCACAAGGCTGGGTGTCAAACCTAAATTTTTTTTTTGCGATTGTGACCGTAGCAGCAATAACTGAAGAAACGGGCATTGAAAGCCGAGTCAGATTCCTAGCTTTGTTCACCTGTCCTTTATTCAGATAATGTCTGAATAAAGTCAAAGTTTTCCAACTTTGTTCTGTATTATATTGAGGAAAAGGTTAAGGTAAAAACAAGACTTTTACAGAAGCTCAAAAAATTATGTTTAATCTATTTTGTTTGTTCGTAAAGATTTGTAGAAAAACACGATCATACTCAGAGTAACATATCCGGTACCTCTCTCCAGGTGTTTCCAGCATCAGATGTGATGAAAATACTGACATTAGTACTGCTCAGCTCAGGTCCAACCACACCTGAATACAAAAGGTTGAATAGCACTACTTTCAAGCATGTCACTCAAACTGTCACACAGGTAAAGCATTGCTTTATTTAAAATCTATATTTAAAGTCTTTATTCAGACAAAACATTTGTTTTCTTTTTTTCTTTTCATTGAAGTAACATGAAACAGACGTGTAGGAAAGATTGATTTCATTTCATTTTGTAAAACTGTTGTCAGCTGAGAAGGACAGTGCTGGGAACAGAACTAAATAACTGATTTGACTGGGAGCGCTGAGAGATATGATCGAGGACCAGAAATAAGGCTGAGAGTAAACAGTCTGGATGTGTAAATAAAAGTGCAAATCAAATCATCTTCTCACCTGATGCCATTATAACTCCTGGAGCTGAATCCTTGCTGACAATGTTTCCTGAGGTGTAAGGATTTTCCGACACATGGAGGTGTAGGTGTAACGAACAGTAAGGCTGCAAAACACAAAGGAGATTATTTTGCCGAAGTCAAAATGTTTGGATTCGGAAGCTGTCATAAAAACTGCCCTGAATTAATTGTGAATATCATTTTTTGAAATTAGTTCTTCATTTTATTGGTAAACATTTTGAAATGTTCAGCTGAATTGGCAGAGAGATCTGAGACAGGAATCTGAACATGGGAAACATGAAGATTTTGTCAGAACGTGACACATACTGTATCTTAAAGCAACAAAGTTTTCACAATGCAAAATATTACACAGATTATTAAAAAGTGCTTGATATAGATCAGTGAGGTTTGCCAAACTGGACAAAATTGTGAGTGACAGATGTTTACACTGTCAGGTCAAGTCATGTCATGTCAAATGTATTTATATAATATTATTTATATACCCAAAATTACAAATCACAAATTTGCCTCCAGGGGCGTCCATCTGTCCTGCATACGTCACCCTCTATCCTTAGACCCTCGACCCTATGTGAAAGTATTTGAAAGGTCTCTCAGATAATGGAAATCCAAATAACCAAATCTATCTCTTGTCAGTGGCCCACTTACTTGCTCACAATAGACCTGGTTTCCCTGGAGATCGGTTGTTGGAGCCTGAAGAAGACGCCAGTCTCTCCCCTTGTTGTATGTGATATAAGTTTTCACTTGGTTCTCAACAACTTTATTTGACAGGAACACCCCTTTAATCCCGGCAACCTGCGAACACGAGAGACGGGGAGCGATAGGGGGAAAATAACAAAAAAGGGAGGAAAAGAAATAACTGTAAATTATTCAGACTTAAGTAAAGCTGAAGGCCTAGTTCGGAGAGGAAGACATGTCTGAAAGTGATAGTTTTTCTGACAGGGAGCACTATTTTGGACCATCTGTAGGAATCTGCAGAATCAAAACAACATATGGTGCAGCCTTGAGATATTTCTTCTTTGTATTTATGTGCACTGAGATGCAGACTCTCACGTGCAGCCATCACTTGAGTTCACATTTCTCTTCCATGTAGAGAGAGCGTAAATCTTTTGTCAAAGAAAGAATGACCATTTCATGTCTTCCGCTTAGGTCAAATCATTGCAGCTAAATATTTCTGGGCATGAAATGTGTGTGGAGGGCAGTGAGCAGTGAGAGTAACCGATGCCGATGGCTTTCTTAGGTGTGCGTTTGTAACAATGTGATGCTTTTACTGCTGGCTGCACATGAGGATAATCCGGAGTGATGCATGCATGTGCAGTCACTGCAACCTCATAGCACATCTGTCGACACAGATATAACATGTTCAAGTTACATCTGCAGTTTTGCCTGAACTGTGAGTTAGGCTATAGACGGTACGTTACCTAAAGACTGAACCTACTAAATGTTTGATTTGTTCGACAATAATGTCACATGAAAAAGATCATAAAAGCAGGCAGGAAGTGGGTATGAGAGAGACACTCTGCTGCAGAATAAAATGCAATGTACCAACATCTGTTCCATTATGGTGAGGACATCCAAGGCATCTGAGTGCAGGGTACACTTAGAGTTAATCTTGATTATCTGCCATGTTTTCTCTAAGCAAAGTTTTAGGCTGTCTGTTGGTACTTTACTTGCCAGAGTCCGTTGTATTCCTCATGAAAGCTCCCAAACCAAGAATTTAAATTTGTATGGTGCTCTTAGACACACACAGTGAATGCAGCCTTTACGTTTGCACGTTTGCTCCAGTTTCTTCTCATGGTGAAATACATGAAAGTTAGGGCAGATTGGAGACACTAAATTGTGTGTGAATGCGAGTGGATTGATGAATAAAGCTAAGAGGTACTTTATTTAAGTGTACAGCAAGTATTAGTTTCATTATTGATCATCCTGTCCAATATTTCTGTGATTAATCACCTATACAAAGTCAGAAAATAGTGAAAAATGCCCATTAATTCCTTAGAACACAAAAGGAGCTCTTTAAATTTCTTCTCTTGGCCAGACCTGCAACAATTAATTGATTTGCCAATCGACAGACAGTTAATTTGCAACTATTTTGTCATTTATCAAGCACATCTCATCAAATGATGGTTCAAGCTTCTGAAATGTGAGAATTTCCTGCTTCTCCTCGTCTTAACATTACTATACAGTGAACAGCTTTGGACTGATGAAACAAGTTGGTTGGATTAAACAAGGCATCTGATGACATCACCTTGGCAATTTTCATTGTTTTCTGACATTTTATTGACCAAATAATTCATTTATTAATCAAAAAAATGCTGGTTAGACTAATTGATAATGAAAATAATAAGTTGCAGCCCTACTCATGTGTGGCCAATAGTTAGATAGATAATTTAGTCTAATAATCAATTTGCAATCACATAAAACATAAAAGTGCGATTGAGAACCTGGAGCAAGCGAATGTTTGGCATTTTATTTCAGATAAGTGATTTAAATGATTACTCAACCATTGATTGATTTTCTTTCAGTTGATTACTTCTAACTTCTAACTCACTCACTTCAGCACAAATTAAATGTAAAGTAAATTAATAGTAATCATGTATGGGCAATGTTGGCACATACAGATTAAGCAGGCATGAAATGTAGAATTAACAAAGGAGTATACAATATTGCATAACAAAAGAACATTTTGTATAATTATACTAATTATTGCACAAATTTGTTTCTGCATTTTGAAGAGGCAAGTAGCATGAGAATTGATTGGTGTGATTGTAGACATTCAAGACAGATGTCCCAAAAATTGCAGCAGTTACAAAACCAGGCCAGTGATTCGAGTTGGTCGAGGATGCCTGAATAGCATGAAAACATGTAAAAGGATGACAGCAGCACCGCAACAGCACCGTTGCTGCTTACCTCATAGAGGTCTATCATGATGTTTCCCTCCGGTCCTCCACTGCTCACAACGTTCTCCAGCATCAGGGTGAAGAACAGCCCTCTGGACTCAGACATGTACATGTTGTAGGAGTCATTCTGGTGCCAGTCCTGAATCGCTGCCACCACCTGGTTATCATCTGTGCTGATTATCTGCAAGTCCTAAATGAATGACATGAATGAGATGTCTGTGTGGAACCAACAGGGTTTTAAGAATTGATTTAAAAAAGGTCAAAATAGATGTGGGAATCTGCATAGCAGTGTGCGCGTAGTGGCCACAGAGCTCCAGCAGCATGTTAGCAATTTGTCACTTCTTGACATGAATCAGTCAGGATCAGCAGCGATAAGACCTCAGGCGTTTCATGCCATGCACTAAAAATGAAGACAGGCTCCATTTAATTTTACTGAAACCCTTACCCAGAGTGAGGCGAGGTAGGGGGTGGGTGTCCTTCAAGGAAGTTTTGACTTTTACATGGATGGATGGATTGATCGAAACAACAGTGTTGGCACTAAATCTTTCCTGTTGTTATGACAGTCTCTCAAACCACTAAGCCACCCTGCTGTGCTTTTAGTAAATGGTATTCAGTGCCGAACACTGTTTTGTGCAAATGCAAAAGGACTTTTCTGCTTCAAAAAGTTCCTTTGGAGTTCTTGGGAACAATGGCTGTGCAACTCCACATTCATCTTTTAAGTAAAGATCTGTTGATACAGTCGGGAAGGCAACTGATTAAAAAACTGCACATGGCTATTAAATAAACACGAGATCTCAAGATATATTTATGCATAACTGAATCCATTTTCAGGAAGATAATGTGGGGTAAACAATTTAATGGATTTGTCAGCAAACGTAATGACTAACCAACACACTAAATCATCGTGACACCACAAATAGTCTGAATTAATAAATAAGAGTGTTTCACAGTCAAATGAATGCTACACTGCTTCAGCTTGTTGCTCTGCATGTGTTCAAATCACCAACCACTGCATCCTTTCCAGCAGCAGCCTTACCTTTGGCAGAGTGTACTTGGGAAGCTTCATTGGGTAGAAAGCACTTCTTTTATAGGAGACGTAATGGACAGACTGGCCACCTACTGGCACCTGGAAAAGCAACATAGTGCAATTTGCAGTTCAAATTTCAGGTGGAAATTCATAAATATCACTGTGTACACTGATTGCTAGCAGCATGTGTCAAACAATGTAAACCACCATCAAAACTATGGGTTTGCTACTAATTAGGATGTTGTGCATTAGAGCACAGTGGAGTTGTAGTATAATACACAATACTGTGATTTCAATTTCCTGCCATCCTTTCCCAGGATAATGGCCCCTTTTAGTTAATGAAAAACATGACTATACATTAAGATGCAATCAAATCTAGTGGTTTTACAGCTTTTAATTGTGTTTTAATGAAGCCAGACCTTGCAATAAAAACCCACCTGGATGAAAACGTATTCATCCTGAACCACCAGGGAATTAGGGATGATAAATCCAGGGAAAGGCTTGCCCTTGTTTCCATCAGAGCAATTCTGAAGTTTACATGTTATGTACTGTGACCCTGTGGGTAAACAAGAAATGAGTGCTAAAAATATAACGTAGGGAAAAACAAACAGCCCTCTGTAGTACACATTCAAGGTTTTAACTGAACCACAGAGGCAAATTTTTGGCCAATCCTTATTCTCACTAATAGATAAAGTAGATAGAGCTGTCCCAGTGTGTAAGCGTCAGCCAAATGAGGCAGCGTCCCCAGGGGGAGGGCATTAACACACAAGGCCTTATGGAAGTACCACCCACTCTGCACTGTGGCCAAGAAAACAGCCAAGTTGCAGCATGGCCCTTGAAAAATGAATTAGCATAATCGTATGAAGAGTTTCCATGCAGCCAATTCAGACGGGCAGAAGTGTTTTAGCACAAACATAAAAAAAATTTTTTTAAATACAAAACTAGCTGTAATCGCTCATCACCTTTTTTTAATCAAAGTTTAGGAATTACAGCCAGTGTTTCTAATTCTACTTTTCTGTGTTTAAAATTGTATTACTCACGTCCATCAGAGACGCTGATCTCCAGGTGAATCATTCCTTGCTCTTTGTCTAAACCCAGTCTGGACCTGTAACATCATGACAAACGCGTAAGAAACATTAGATTTCTGCTGAAAGGCAAGTGTCCGTTAATAATGACATCCCGTGCATTAATAATGACATATGCCCACATTTAGGCCAGTGGTTCCCAACCTCTTTGGCTTGTGACACCTTAAATCAAGTCACAGCTTGAAGCCTGTTCAAAACATGAGTTGCATTTAATTGTTAATTTTTTAGAAGGGCTCTAACAACCTTTCCACCTGAAGGAAATGGTTGTACCAGCTCTTCGTAGGTTCGAACTTAGCCTAGTTATAATTCTAAAGGGTGCACCACACAAACTAGTTTTTACGTAGATTAGCCGTTACTAAATGTTGACACCCAGTAGTAACGGTCACGTAGCTAACAACTAGTGTAAGCTTGCTAATCTATTATCCATGAAGACTGAAGAGTAAAAGAATATTTGCGAAAAACTGTTTAAAACCTATTCAAACTTAAGATTTTAAATTACAATTCACCAAAACACCAAATTACAAAACATTATGCTAAATGACTAACTAGCTCGCTAAATAGCATCAGATCAGCAGAATCACCCTCTATACTACATTAATATAAGCATACATTAATACATGTATGCAGATATAAATTAAACTAAGTAATACCTACATTTTCATTAGAAGTTAAGTAATATATACAGTAAATTTGCAGTTGTGTTGCCAAACCTTATTTAGTAATATGTAATATAGTAATAAGTTTTCAAATGCAACCTGATTTAAAAAATAACTATTTTCAACTAGTTAGTTACTAAGAACTTACAGGAAGGACTTTACACACAAACCTAAAAATGTATTCATGAATAGCTATTGCAGCCCAGTCCTGAAGGGGCGAAGAAAAATAAGTAAAAATTAGAGAAAAGGCTGAGTAATTGTTTTTTGTGCAACAGAATTATATTTCTTTCTTTCTTATCCCTTTCATCAATCCAGGTTGGGGACCACTAATTTAGGTTATGTAGAGTACCCTTGTTGCTTCCCCCTTCGTGTGTCAAGGGGAGGGGAGGACGGTAACAAGCAAACCACCGATCTGAGCCAGGATTGCTGCACCAAACTGATATGGTTTGGGTTGTTGTGTATGTGTGGGTAGCCTCTTGGGGCAATAAGTGGGGGGGGGGGGCTGGACTCAGGGTGGATGCCAAAGAAAATACAAGAAACAGAACGAAACCCCTCCTAAAATAAAGTCCCACCTAAGCCCAAACAAAAGAACAAACAAAAGGCTGTCCAGCTAATACTAAAGAAAGGCTCAGGAAAACCATACAGGGGTGGCACCACCCACTAACCTACTGTTCCTAACAGTCTCAAACTTACGTGAGTGCAATGTCC
>JAVQJF010090208.1:0-16808 GCA_036023855.1 Gadopsis marmoratus
TGTAACAGTACTGCTAGTGCTACCAGTCGCACTAATAGCCAGATTGATTAAGCTTGTGCGCCTGGTTTCTGACACATTCTGTGCCTGCATTGCAATGTATTATTAATCCGTGTGTGTGTGTGTGTGTGTCTGTAGTCTGTCATGGGAGCGTCAGTGTTGCAGTGGCTTCTGTTTTTTTCCTTCCTCTGAAGCGTGCATTGCACAGACAGAATATGGTGGAAAGGAATCAGTGAAATTAAAAGGGAAGGTTGTCACTGTTTCTATGTGGCGCACTAATTAGAGCAAGCAGCTTGCAAAGGCTTCATGCTGCAGTGTAATTCAGCGACAATTCACACACACACACACACACACGCACGCACGCACGCACGCACGCACGCACGCACGCACGCACGCACACGCTGCAGGAAGACTTCATCTCCACCCGTTTGCTGAATAAACAGCCTTTGGCTCAACATATCAGTTAATGAGGTTTTTACCAGTTTTAAACTACCATCCACAACATGAACACACTGTTGACCTGACACGCTAAATCACTCTGACCGGCAGCGTTCCAACCTGGTAAAACAAAGCTCCCTTAGCGTTGGATTAAAGCCCATGCATCTCTCACGCCGCACCGCAGGAAAACACCTTCAGTTAACAGTTAATATGTAAAAACATCAAGCTCTTTAAAAGCCTGACTTTAAATCCCACTAGCCGCAACACTCACCTTCATGTTAGCGAGGATCTTTTTTAGCTAAAACGCAAGAGCACTTTCTCGTCAAATGAACTCACCGGGCACGATGCAGGAACAAGTGGAGTGTTTCTAAATAAAGCAGCAACCACTGCGCTCTGCCAGAGTGTTACACTGCATTCAGATCATATGGGAGTAACTGTCAGAGGGGGCACGGCTGTCGAATGCCCTGACTTGGAAGTGTTTGCGCGTTCAAACTCAACTGAGGCCATAAAAAACTTCCAGATCAGCTGGGTTTTTTTTTTTTTTTTAAAACACACACACTGAGGCCATTTCAGCCTCATCAGCTCAACGAGAGATGTGATGTTATAAAATGAGCATAGTGTCTGAAAATGTAAAAACTGTCCGTCTGCGGTGAGGAGAAAGGTCAGTGTTCAGATAAAAAACAACAATATTCAGCCGTGTTTTGTTCGGCAAGACCTCAACCTGTCTTGAATCCGTCTGTTACTCTGCCTAACCATGATGCAAACCATTACACCACAAGTCACTTTACTTACCGAGACTTAACCAAGTGCATGATCTTTACCCAGCGTTTGGTTAAGCTCTTGCAAAAAGGAACACTTTCTAATGACATAATTTGCAATAGTAATATTACATAATAATTTAGGTTTCATTGAGGCCCTGTCCCACAGCTGTCGATGCCCTTATTGTGTCGTATTACTTTGACATACGATGTTCAATTTGATGTGTTTTCGGTTTCTGCTTGTACAGCACATAATCAACTGGCCATGTGCCGCCTCCCATCGCATTATTTATGCTTGCTGGCTTCTTTTTCAAAGTTCAGTACATGCATGTTGGATGAGTCAACCATCGGCCTACTATATCACGCAGGGAGGGAAAGTTATAACAGAGAAGCAAACTCCGAGGGGAAGGCGCATAATTACCTGTGTGTGCTGTTGGTGTTGTAATGGCTGGTACATTAAAATGGTCACACGTCAGCTACTGAGGCAATCTGCTGCCTTGTCTGAGCTCCGTTAGCCGCTTATTATAGTGGAGGGAACCTCTGTACAACTGCATGACACAAACGTTGTACGTGTGTATTTAAAATGAAGCGACACGCTACGGGCCCGTCTTCCAGGGAAGCTGCAGCCTGCTGGTTTGAAGAGGATGAATGTGCCGTACCTCTGCCTTCTGGCTGAAGGCTACAGCAGAGGGGAGTAAAGTTGGGTTGAAACGCGCGTTACTAACAAATAACATCACTTGTTAGTCACAAGGTGATAAGACTACCGTAAAAAAAAACAAAAATACTTGCGTCTCAACTCACGCTTGATATTTGGAGATGCATAAGTGTGTTCACGCTGGCAGGTATGGCAGAATGCAGTGCACTATGAATACCTGGATGGTTAATATTTTTCAATTAAATTCATTTGAAGTCAAGTGAGCGGTGAGCGCCGCCCTGTTGCAATTAGCCATGAAAAGAAGAAGCGGTCAGACACTGCCCTGTCAGAAGGTGACTACATGGTGTACACAGTGTACTACATGTAAGTGTGCTAACGGAAGGAGACACAGCAACTGTTCAAGCAGCCATTATTACAAGTTCTGAAAATATATATGACTGGTGGTTGTTCTCTAACCAATTCAAGTTGTTTTTGTTGCCTAAACGTAACAACTGTAATCACAGAGGTAGCCGACCAGGAAAGGCTCATATGAACAGTTTAATGGACGAAAGGATTATTTTGAAGACGAGAAAGGACGAGCTTTTTGTCGTTTCCTTAAAAGCACTTTGGCATTACAAGACTGGTTGTTAATGGGATTAAAGCACAGTATTTTTAATTGAATTTAAAATTCACTAAGCCCGTCTGAGACCACAAATTCATAACATGACTATGTGGGAAATAAAAAAAACCAAGAAAATTCTCATTCTTATTAAAGTAGGGAGTAATTAGTGGTGGTTTTTGTAAGTGACGGACTGAAAACACTTTGCCCCTTATCGTCCTCGAGTAAAAACCCTCATAAACTCTAAAACACTGATAATTACCCCAGCATGCGCACACGCGTTACCCGTGGCAACCACACTCATCACTGCTTCCTATGAAGCTACTCAGACAGGATACAAAGAAATGGTGCAGTGAACGAGATGGAAAATTCAGCAGCAGCACGTCCGTTTGTGTACGTGTGTTTTGTTGGGAAAACTGTGACCTACAGAGAAACGGCTCAGCAGCAGCTCCACTAACTCGGTACATCTCCATTACAATTATAGCTCCAGTAAGCTGCAGCCGTGTCATGATTTGGTCTGTAGCTCTGCAACAGAACAACTCCCTCCTCACCATCGTTGCCCTGTCAGCCCAGACACTAACTTTAATTCAGCGTTATTCTGAGCAGTAGGGTTTATAAGGCAGGTCTGGCTGTGAGACAGCCACAGGGAACAACGCAGGCACTAGCATTAGTCAGTCAGTCCTTAATTATCACTTCAAGAAAGCCTTTGTCCTTATGTTCCATAACTGAAGAGAAGTGTGTCATTTCAGTACAAATATCCATATACTGACTTCAGCACAAATACACATGGGAAATGTAATAGTCCTAGATCCTAAAAGTTTTCAATTTGACATCCAAAGTCGCTCACATCCCTCCGCTGCCCATTTTTCCTGCTTCAATACATCAACTTGGAGGACAAAATGTTCTCTTGCTGCCTCATATACCCCCCCCCACCCCTAACTGACAGGTGCCATGGTAACCAGATAATCAGTGTTCTTCACTTCACCTGTCAGTGGTTATAAAGTTATGGCTGATTGTGTGTGTTGTACCACTATAAGCAATAAGCATGTCCACTGTTTATTTCAGTAGATTTGAGAAAGTGTATTTTGGTACCGGCTGCAACACTACAGACACATTCTGGATCGTCTATGTGAGCCGAGTGCTGCTATTATCAAAGCACTCCTGTTGTGCATCAATGCCAGACTTCACCTTCTACAAAACAAACCTTCAAGAGAGGCTGCAGAGCAATGGGTAAAAAAAACAAGACCTAGCTTCTTTTGCAAAGGTGGCCGTACAGCGTAATCACCACCCATCACTGTCAATTTTATGCGTCTTTTTAAAAATATGTTTTCTTGAGAATACCGACTCATTACAAGGAAGTAGAAGTTATAAGAGACGTGGTCACCACATGGCAAGAAGTACGGAGACTCTCTGCTCTGCTGGATGCAGTAGACTCAGAACCACTCATGAACCTGACGGGAAAACAAAGGGATAGTTAAGTATTACTAAAATGTGTTTATCTGCATTCATGGGCTTTAGCATTAATTATGCATGAGCTCCCAAGTGTGTACGCCATTAACATAACACAATGTCAGCAATTTACACTGCTTATTTTCTAGCGTGTGAAAAACAGGAGAGATTAAGACTGCAGCAACCACAAGCTCCAACAGGCTCGAGAGGATGAGGACTGAATTTAGATCAGTTTTAGTGTTGCAACAGAAATCAGGGTTTCATCAAGCTGAAACCATTTCTAAATAAACACAGGTTTACCCTGCATTTAAAGTGCGCGTAAAGCAATCATAGACATGGATTCTGAGGTGGTCGCACCGTGAAAAAAATGTGTTATCAACCACCCAGCCAAAAGAAATCGCCCAGTATATAGATTCTGTGCTCTGAAACGCTGGCGGCGTCCACCGAAGGTGCTGGTAGATAACGAGCACGGGGCCCGCACAAAAAAAATCCTGAACACTAAAATGGTGAGAAACACTTCACTCCACAACTCAGTACTGTATATTTCAGTCTTTTAGCAATTATTTTCTAACATGTAAAATGTGTTTAGAAGCAAATTTCCTTTATACAGACTTCAATAGTCCAGCGCTGTTCCCTGTGACTTTCTAAAGTGTAACTTTTCATTTAATTACAAATGTAATCCAGAAATTATATCACAAAAACGCAATCTCAAACAATTCTCAGTACATCCGTAATCAATTTCAACTAAATACTGACCTGTGAATGGATATATATATACACCTTTATAAAGGATCACTCTTTTCTCATATGTAGCAGAACTTTCTAAGTTTTTGTGGCAGGACTCTCTTTAGAGGGGGAGTTCTGCGTAGAATCCAGAGAATCAGCGCCGCATCCCTGGAGTCTACGCAGAACTCCACAGCAAGGCGGCAATCACAGCCTATCAGCATCTCTGCTGCTGTAGCACGGGCAGAATACAAAGTGGTGGATCAGAGAGAAAAGAGAACGAGTCTGAAAGAGATTTTTCCTGCGTCGAGGTTGACAAGCTTGACTTCAGCCGGGTGGATCGCTACTTGGCTGAACTCCTAATGCCCAAGCTCAGAACAGGGGAAACCTGGTTTCTCAAAACAACAAGCAGGACAGGAACTCGTCACCAAATACTACATTGAGTGTTTCGCATTTTTTTGCTGCGGCTGGTAAATTAGTCTACCCTAGCTGCCATCCTTTGAAGGTCAGTCAGGGCTTCACCCGCATGCATCCCGATGACTTACAGGGTCCAGTGTAGGGTGAACGCTTGGTAAAGCTGATCCGCTGGTGAATGCAGTTTCACGACGTCAGCCGGTGAGTGATGTGTGTGGTAGCGTGCGTGATTTGTCATTAAGATGCCCTCGGGGCAGAGCAGGTCAGGATCTTCTAACAATCTGATTAGCTAGCTTTCATTTGATAGCGGCAGGCAGCAGGCCCAGAGGCCGAGCTAAAAACAGACATACTAACAGGGGAATAACAGGGAAGCAGCAGCTTGTTTCAGGAGCAAACAAGTACCAGGCAGGGTTTTCCAAGGGTGTCACACTGTCGCAGTAAGAATATCTTAAAAATCAGTCACAACTCGCATGGTTGGCTACATGACATTTCTCATGTTTGCCTAGAACCAAGGGACTTGCTCTGACATTTCAGGCAATCCTGTGTGTGCCACAGGCATGTCCTTGCATAATGGCCAAAGTGGTGGATTTTGATAGATACAGCACTTACAGAACGCCAGGACAATTCAGTTAGCGGCCTATGGTCGTCATTTACAAGCAGCCTTCGTTTGCAGGATTGCTCGTCTCTTTTTATGACATATTGGCATCAAGTACCATCTCAAAAGAATCAAGAATATATGTATAGGTGCATATACACAGGAAAAATACACTGTATGCATAAATACAATACATAAAGTATCACCACCCTGTGTTGTTTGTCCTCTCTCTGTAGTTGCGAAATAGAATGCATCAGGCCCTACTTCTGCAGCTCCTGTTGAAAAGCAGGTGCGGATGCTCCACCTCTAGCAGTCCAGCATCAGTGAAGCTGAATACACAGTGAGGATTAGAGGACCGGTAGAAATGGATGGTCCTGAGGGGTTAACTGATTTAGTGTGGAGAAAGAAATTCAGAATGTGGCCACGTGGCCTGCTATATCCAGTGGTTTACAGGGATGTCAGCATCTATCTCCTGAACCTGGCATCAAGTCAAGTCAATTGTATTTATACAGCCCAATATCATAAATCACTATTTGCCTCAAGGGGCGCCACAGTCTGTACAGCATACTAGCATACACTCTCTGTCCTTAGACGGTGGATTCGAATGGATAAAATCTTTTTAAGAGGGGGAAAAAATTAAATAAAGTGGAAGAATCCTCAAAGAAGAGCAACAGAGGAGGGCTCCCTGTCCCAGGACGGAGAGCTGTACAAACATCGAAAATGTGGAGGGTTAGCAGGTTCTGTTGTTGTGCCGTGTTGTGAACTCTCACTTGTTGCGTGTTGTTGTGGGTTTCACTGTGTTGTGCAATGTTGGGCTTGTTGCTCAACAAACAACAGTAATTACACTACTCATTTTACTTTTCCGTTTACAACCCACAAAATTGGTAATTGTGTCCTTTCTCCTCCAAATTCAGACTTTGCATGTGGGTTTCTGTGTGACTGTCAGGGTAAGGTTTCAAACCAGCAGTTTTTATCTGCAGCGTATGGATCCATAAGAGTAACATAAGAGTGAAGTAGATGAAAAGCACAGATGATTTTTTTACCTGAAGGTCTGGCTGAAAGACAGAGAGTCAGTTGTGGACACGTATCCAGCCACAGACTTCATTAGTTCTTTGTCGCTTGTAGCCTGCTGTCCATGATTTGGATGTTTAGCCTTTATTATTATATTATTATTATAGCATTAATGCCCAACACTGACATGACATGATTCCTTAAAGCAACTTTAACAGATTTTTTTTTTTTAGCTAACAGCTGGGGGTGTTTTTTGTGTTTTTTTACACATCCAGCAGACACACAGGGAAATTGGCATGATTTTGGTGTTTCTGGTCACCTGATGAATGTAACTGCAGGGTCAGGTGATACTGATCATCTGTGGGTTCGCCACTATGAACAACCACTTTCACATAGCTATCTGATGCATTGTTAATAAAACACATGTTGGTTAAAGCAGCTATTAAAGACCTCTGGCAGTGGTAGGCACTGCCGAAGGCCTTTTACAGTTGAAGAATAAGCCTGGTTGACTAACTGTAATTACGAGACTATTTCTGAATTAAAAAATTATTAATGGCCCGCAGATCGTGTAGCCATGCTTGTTTAAATGTGGCCGAGAGAACCAATGTAAGAAAACCACAGAAGTGTTTGGTTGATGCGTTGCTGCTGCCTCTCGATGTCTCTGGCCTCCCTCCTTTTTTTAAGCTACACACACACCATCTCCTCTCTTTCTCCTTCTTTCATTCACACTCTCTCCCTATCCTCCACCCTTTTTGCTGCCTGCCTGCCTCCTGCCGTCTCTCCTCCCTCACTCCCTCCTCCTCCTCGTTCCCCTCCTACCGTTTGGACTGCAGCAGTCTCTCCTCAGCCTCCTGTCTTTCTCTTAGCAGCCTCTGCAGGTGAAGGATCTCCCTCTGGTGAGAAGCTGTCCTTCCCTCCGCTGCCTCCTGCAACACTGCCAGCCTGGTTGACGCCTGCCTCCGGTACACCTGCGCACAAACACACACACACACAGAAATGATGTTTGGTGTGTTGCTATGAAGGAAGTGGATTTACATGAAGGACAGCGCAGCGCAGACAACGCGAGTGGAGGAGGGAGAGTCAAACACAATGGGACAAGGTGAGGAGGACAGACACACACACACTAACCTGCGGCTCTTTTGTGGAGAGGCTGGTGTGAGTGCATTTGTACTTCTACTGCATTTTGTGTGTATTTGTTTCGAGGGTGTGTGCTCAGCAAATACTAGTTGTTGCTAAGTTGTAGCTGCGGACAGTTCATAACTACTGCAGGTCGCGCAACACACACTCATACAAGTGGAATACGTGTCTACCGTTACGTGGACTAGTTTACCTCAGCTGATGCAACACGAATAGTCACAACAATAAAGCAAAAAGAGGGCCAGTAAAGTGAAGAATCAATGACAGAAAACACCGTAAGCAAGGCAGAGGAGAATAAAGATGCACTAAAGGAAACAGAGGCTAGATACTGTGTGTTGCTGCTCTGAGCTCTGCAGTTGGAGAAGATATACTGATGATAAAAACAAGGTCTATGTAAGGACAGATAGTGTGTGTTTACTATTAGCACACGCCATTAGCTTTATATTTGGGTGTGTGCATAGGAGTTCATCACTGCTGGATTATCAAGTAGCTGGCCTATCTCGATTTGGTTTTGAGACATTTTGTTCAAGAGCAGTTGAGTAAATGGATTCGATAATGGATATATATCTATAAGGCTGTACTACCTCTTCTTTCAAATCTAATAATCATGATAGCAGCTCAGAGGAATTGGTGAGTTGCAATTATCCAATCCTGATGTGTTCACTTCGCACAAAGCATATTTTATCCCGCTGCCTGATTTACACAAAAAAGCAACAGCAAGCAACCACAGAGCGCTTCAAATGTACTTCTCTGTATGATGCCTTCTTCAGAAAGATGGGCCTACAGATGTCAAATGCTTTTCTCCGTAACCAGCCAATCACAATAAAGCAGACAGAGGGAAAACAGAGTGTGATTGCATTTCTCATTCAAGTGCTGTGTGTGTGTGTGTAGTACCTGTTAAATACCCTTTGGAATTACGTTAAGAACTTATTTTTTTCTATGGTCCCGTCTTTGGTTGTGGTTTTAAATATATGCTCTTGTATGTGGCAGACAGTTTTGGAATTTCTACACATGTTCCACCTTCTTTTTGATGTTACTGTTTGAAGGTTTGGCACTCGCTTTATAAAGAGCTTGCTCTCAAAGAGGAAACCTTCTGAAAAACAGGAAACAGAAGAATTTAATTGCCCAGAGAGCCGAAAGCACGTCAAAATGATTTTTTGCTCCCGGGTAAAAAAAAAAAAATAAGCACTTGATGGAGAAGGAAGTGGGTAAAATTAATTTTTAAGCTGAGCAAGTTACGTGCAAACATATTCAGAGAATAGCAATGTCAATGAAGAAAAATGAATCAAAAGAATTTAGTTTATTAACTATGTAATAAATGAGAACATTGCCTAAATGTAGGTGTATACTAAAACTAAGGCTGGACCTTAAATTTATAACAAAACAAACAAGGAGAAAATTAGTAAAATCAAGAGAAGACAATAACTTATTAACTTACTGAGGCATATAGTAGACCAATTTGCTGTAGCTGGAAACTGAATGGGGGGGTCAGCCACCACTATTTGACATTTTCAAGATGTGCGATTTAGGTCCAGATAAGTTTCACATGTTGTTACAGACATGCACACATACACAAGTGCACAAGTATTTTCATTCACTCTGCTAAAAAAAACAATCCAACTGCTCAGAGCATTTTAATCTGTCGGACATAATTACAGACCACAAAGAATAAGCAGAACCATGACATAGTAACGTGACGCTTAAGAGCGCGTCAGGCGGTGAGCAAACCGAAAATTCCTACCGTTAAATTAACGTATGGATGATGTACATATTCTGATAGAAGTATCGAGTATATGCCCAGGATCTTATTTGTATTCTATGTGACCAATCCGCAGCATGAGCCCATAATTTACAACACTGTCATTACATACCCATCTCATCTGTTACAGGCACAGAATGATGAGAGAGATATATATATGACCTCACCGTCTCTTCAATACATAGATTTCACAATTCCCAAATAAATTCTTCCACCATGAGGCGGCTTGTTTTATCACTGACACTTTGCCTTAAATATAGAGCAAATATGTTCTATAACTAAACTGTTTATTTATTCCATCACAATAGCTGCATTTACATGGACCGTAATATTCCACTAATACTGGGAATAATAACCCAATCAGAAAAAGAGTGCCTCATGTTACCACCTCAAATCAGAAGAGGCTGACCCGATCTGTAGGAAAAAAAATCGGGTTGAGAGGGGAGGTGTAAACCTTTGATAATGGTTCAAAAGGAAAATATTAGTGCCTAATAACCATGTAAACTCTTAATTCATCGTTTCTTTCTGGTTGGAATCAATTTCTTTATGCGTATGTTTGCCCCACGTAGGTGAAGGAGTTGAACTTTTTTTACCTTCTGAGGAGCTGGAGGAAATATAGGCTAGCCCACTTAACCCTGCAGGAGTGACACAGACGTGACTACTCCACCAGTGACGGCTTCTCTGAAGGAGAACATCTAGGTGGTTATTGGGTGGCAGCACGTCATCAGCCACAAACCTGCTCAAGTCTGACGCACTTTGAGGCCGGCAACAATGGCAGGCTATTTTCCCTTGACCCCCTTCGTGGTTAAAGATTGGGGGCTTCTAGAATTAGCACGGTCCTTAGAATTGTACAAGTAGAAGGTCTGATTCCTCAGCGTTTTTAGAGAATACTTAACAATTTAACCAGCCATCTTATGACGTACTGACAAAGATGCCAACATGTCTTACGATGACCAAAATAATCAATATATTGAGCTACAGAACTAGAATTTAAATGGTTTGAAAAATGTCTTCATCATTTGATGGTGCAATAACTTGGACTTGTTTACCATATTTTGCACAACAAGGAGTAGGCCAGAACTTCCCACAGTAGTCCAAAACTTTCATATTTGTTAGTTTATTCATGTATTTATACATTTGTAGTAGTTTGCTAACGGAAAATGAATCACAGCATAGTACGTACTCTACCGAGTGCAAAAAAAGCTAAGTCCGAGACATTGGGTAGCTAATATCGGACATCTTTGATAAAAATGAGTACATGCCAGACACGTTCAAGGTGCACTCAACAAACGTTTGAGAGCTCAGGAGCCGCAGGGTGCCGACGTTGTCGCAGCGGGGCGGCAACAAGGCAATGCTGACAAGTGGATTCTAAATATTCATCTGAATCTAGTCCTTTCAAACACTGGGCAGAATGTCTCGCAAGCTTGGCCTGACTCTCCATCAAACCCCCAGGGAGGCAGCAGGGCGCCAGCATTAGCCCAGCTGAAGCGGTGACATTTAGCCCTCACAACAAGCTGAGCTGGGCAACGCCAAACCAATATATCCCCCCCTCCGAGCTGTAGCCCAGAGGCTGCCTGACCTTCTCCAAACAGTAACAAGAAAAATGCTAAAAATTCACAGCAGACAAGTATTTTTTTTTTATACTACAATGCAGTAGGGGACTGTAGTTGTACTAAAGATGTTTTTCATTATTCCTTAACACTTCTTAATAACGCTTGTTTCTCCGGGTAAAATTGAGTACACACACACGCACACACACACACACACACACACACCTGAGAACGGCTCAGCACAAACACAAACGCTGCCGTTGGCTACAAGGGTTTTTCAGCAGGGGCTGAGATTTGGTTCGATAGGAGTCTCAAACATTTCACGTAAAGTCCAGGCAAACAACTTTAACTCTCTAAGAGCAGAAAGAAACCGTAGGAGTCACAACTGTGCTACATTTTGCACGTGAGCGTTAGCTTTCCATACATTATGCTTTGAAGTACATATAAGCATTGGTTTTCAAAATCGTTGGATGTAGATTGGAGGAAGCCAACTCAGGTTTAATGGCGTCCAGACTCCAGATAATAACTGCCCCCTGGGGCAACCTAGAGCCTACAGATGGGTGCGGTGGGAGAGCGCTGGATATACTGCATGTTGCAGTGAGTCTGCCTGAACATGGACAGAGAACTGGGAAGACAACACATCCCACAGCTCAGATTAACTCCGGCTCTCTCACTCAGGTGTCACAAACATCAGCCAATGTCTAAGTCAATGCCACAATTACTTCTGGCAGGGATGGAAATTACCAGCCACAAGCATAATGCTGGTACAATATGAAAGTGGCTGGTAGACTTCAGACACAATAATGATTTACCATTGAGCGGCTGGTGAATTTGAACATTTCTGTCCATGGCTGGTAGATGTTCTCATTTTAAAAAGTTAATTGCCAACCCTGGTTCTGTGTTAAGGTGAGTAGCAGGGACAGGACCCAATTTGTACTATTAGCTCACACACAGGCCACTGGAAACCGGCAGGTCCGGGATACAGAAGCTCGAAGGACCAGAAACAAGGCTAGACAACAACACGGAAACTAGGCACACGGCAAGTAGCATGAACTGACACGGAACATAGGCAGGGGACCGGTATAAGTAGCGACGTGGCTGATGAGGGACTTAGGGGCAGGTGAGTAATGGGGAGCAGGTGTGGATAATCAGGAACTGGGAGCGACACGAGGGCAGGAACTGAAATGACAAGACAGGTTAGAACTTCAAAGTAAAGCAGGAAACACAGACAAGAACTAACGGGATGTAACATTCTGGTCGTAAATAAGTTGACTGTCTCGTCAGTTCCCTTCAGGCAGGCTGGAGAATTAGCAAAAGCAAACTGTAAAATCACTAGTATGCTTGGGTACAAGGCAATGTGTGATTTGGAGTCCTGATGGTGGATGGTAAAGCAATGCAAATGGCTAGCATGGGCCTGATTCATTGCATGCCACTGTTTGGCTACAAGATACTTGTGGTTTGCTGGTCTTTAGTAAAACCGATGGCTTTGGAGCGTGTTTTAGCTGTATAGAGCCTGATAATTTGGTCCTGTGTTTACCCTCTTGGCTCTTTATTTGTTTATCACTGCTCTGACATCTGTATCATTTAGAGGTGACGGTAGAATAACAAGGTGACTCTGGAATTGATGCTGTGTATTTCTGCAGAGCAGAGCTGTTGGCAGCCTAATAGTGCCTACAGATAGCAGCTGGTTACTGCTATCTCTGCTGCCCAGATATGTTGTTCTTCTTATGTGTTCTACATTTAACTTAGGAGGCAACAGGACACAGCACTGCCACCGTGATGTGGATACTGTGGCTGCAGTTACTGTGGTATTAAGCTAAACAGCTGTCCACTCAATCTGTAGCAGCAATTAGACATGGATGTGCAGTACATGAGACCAGCAGTCACGCTTTCTTTGACACTGCATCACCGTCAATAACAGCTCAATACCCAAAAGCACTTTAAGAGCACTCTCTTGGCATGGGGAAATTAACTGGTGCTCAACCGCCCTGTGCCATTCAAGGGTTTTTCTAGTTTGGTGGACTGGAGCATCTAATGAAGCCTGTTCTGACAGGCCACCGTGTCAGTGGTGTCTGGATCAGCTTGTGGGATGCTGTAGAGACTAGCAATCTCTACAGTAGGTAGGCATCTTCCAGCACTGAGCCACATTATTTGCTGCTTATGATGAAATACATTTTGACAAATGGGAGTCCTGACAGAATATTGCTTGTGCCAGGCACGTCATTTTAGATCCACAGATTTGTCTTTGTAATAGTTAAAGACTGGAGAAAAATGCCTGAATATCAGTTAAAATGACAGCAGCTCAAACGTTTCACAGGTCAGTGTGAAAAATGCGGCGCAGAGAGGCCACAATTTATTATACAGCAGTGTGTTTAGATAAATTTACCAAGCAACCTGATGAAGCACTGTTCTGTCAAACAAAGCTGAGTGCTACTGAGCCCTAACCATAGTGAACCTAACCCTAATCTAATAGGAAAGCTCAGAAGATTGTGTTTGAAAGGTTTAACAGTAGTGTTATTATTATGGTCCACATCTTACAATAGAGAATAAATATTATAGTGGAATGTCTTCATCATGAATAAAGGCTGAAACATGGCTTCTCCATGCACTTAGGCGAACAGCCAGGGTTGTTCAAAGATGTTTGTTTGTGTGGCTGTTGCTTTCATACTTGCACGTTCACACCTCTGCGAGCCTGTGACAGCTGCGATTATCACCCTTCTTTGCATAGGTAATTCCAGTCTAACTTGCTAATAGATCAAACTGGGGGAAAAAACTATTTAATCCCAAATCCCAGCAGGGACAACTGAGAAAGAGGGCTTCCACTGGAATGGACTAGCAGTATGTTTGTTAAGGTTTCGTCTCCTCGGCTCTTGGCTGCTTGTAATGTCAAAGATCTATCATTAAAGACACGTTTTATCTTTAATGTCAAAGTTTTGAAGTAGTGGTGCTATCTATATGGCTAAATGTACATGCAATCAAAATGTCTGCAGAGTTATTGTGCTGTTCTTCAAATAAATACATCTCAACAGTATTATGTATATTATCTATGTATTTTAACAGGTCAACTGTTAAAAAACAAAGGAGGTTCACGAAAAGAATGCTCTGTTTTTGTGCCTAATTGTTGTCAACACGGATGAATGATCTGCCAACAGCAGCATGAACATAATCCTCTGGATCAATGGTGTAATTCGGAGAAGCATCACCACGCATATATTCTGACAGCAAAGGTCAAAGCTATCATCAATGGTCCACAATGACAGGAGGAGAGAGGAGGGGGGCAGGGGGGCAGAGAACATAAGGAATGGGGAAGATAAGTGTGCCATGTAGACTGGAATATAAAGAGGAGTATTTTACTTTCAGACTGTATTAAGGCCTTTCATGTTCAGCAGTCCTCAGTTTAATTGAAGTCTAGTCTAAATGAAACGCAACCATGCACGCCACATCCACTAAGAGTGCTTTGATTGATAGCTTGATAAAGTTTTACGTTGTGGGGTCCCTTGATTCAGACCTACTTTGTTCTTGCTTTTGGTTTTTATTCTCTTCAGTATTTCGCACAGGTTAAATTTTATGTTTCGCGATGTACAGTATGGCAATTTGTTGATGTAACGTGCGTTTGGTTTCCTTTGAAAAGCTGACCTTTTGAAATGTCAGCTTCAGTCCAACCCTTCCCTGTGTTATCCCTCATCCATATGGAGCCACATAACCATTTTCAAATGAATGTAACATTTTTCATATCATATTCAGCCTATTTATCTTGGATGGCAGCTCAGCGAACCTGTACACAATCTGCAGGCACAGTGCGGTGCATTAGGGGCTTTTATTGTGAGGTATGTGTTGTGGGACGCCTGCTGTAAGTCTGTCCGTCAAAATGCAGTAGGAGGTAGATCCTCCACTGGTTTGCTGTTAGTCACATGGAGAGTTTAAACATTTTTGTCAGTTTTTAAATAGACCTAACCCACATGCACTTTATACATTTGAACTTATGTTTTAGATTAAGTTTAACATTGTAAATTCCAGCAGTTGTGTTCTGATGGCAAATTCTTGACACATGCAAGAAAAATATTTTTCCCCCGAAATATATATATATATATATATATATATAAAACCTTGTCAGCGAAATCAGAAAAGGTCAGACTGTAAATCTAAACCCAAATGTAATTGGTATTTTGTAGAAGAGACCATAAATGTACTATTTTAGCATTTGATCTAGTTCGTCTTGCCAAGATCCATGCAGAATATTGACTGTTGTGTAATTCTGGCTGGAAAGGTGTAGATCCAACAGAGCGTCTGGAGCTCAGTGTTGTACAGACTTCTGTAGCTGTGATAACACAGCTTAGACTATGCTGTTATCTTGGTGATTAAAGTATTTTCCGTTGATCAAAGTCCTTTTTGCTTTTAAAAATACTGACACGTGACTGGCAATGGTTTGTAGAATCATTTAAAGTAATACTTTATTTAGTTTTCCCCCCATGGAGAAATTCTCCTCTGGGTCGACATCCTATGAGAGCTCAGGGTCAGCCACAAAACATGAACGGAGCTGGTGGGGATTCAGGGGCAAAGGTACGTGCTGTTCTAACCGACGAGTCCTCCAAATTGAACGTCAGAATACGTTGTTTGTAACTGCCCTTTAGAACGACATACGTATTTTCTCATCTGACGCCCCTATTGCCAGGATGATTAGGGGACCTTTGTCATCATGGTAACTGTAATAACCACATGGGCAAGGTTAGGGAATGAGGTAGGGAACAGCATCGCCTCGCAGATGGAAACAGGAAACTAGCAGAGGCCTATGGTGTCAAAGCCGCTTTGTTAACAGCAGATGCTCAGGTGGGATGTAGATGGCAATGACTCAGCTAGTGAATCCAAAGGTAGTTGCTCTTATGGGCAACACTTATGGGCTTCAGACTCTGAATGTATTTGTATAATCAGCTGATATTTTCCTGAACTTGAAGCACACTTTGCCTGTTCATTCACTGTGCAACAGCTAACGCAGTGAGTGACATGGGAGGTGTATCCTTCAGTATGTAGTCCCAAGCATCTATTGTCCACAACTGCTTTCAGACTGTATTAAGGCCTTTCATTTTAGTGGACTGAACTCTACAGCCATCTGAAGTTGGTAGGACAGGAATGCATGTTCAGCAGTCCTCAGTTTAATTGAAGTCTAGTCTAAATGAAACGCAATCATGCACGCCACATCCACTAAGAGTGCTTTGATTGATAGCTTGATAACGTTTTATGTTTTGGGGACCATTGGGTCAGCCTTACTTTGTTCTTGTTTTTTTTCTTTTTCTCTTCAGTATTTCGCACAGGTTAAATTTTATGTTTCGAGATGTACAGTATGGCAATTTGTTGGTGTAACTTGCGTTTTGTTTCCTTTGAAAAGCTGACCTTTTGAAATGTCAGCTTCGGTCCACCCCCTCCCCTGTGTTATTCCTCATCCATATGGAGCTACATAACCATTTTCAAATCAATGTTACACTTTTCATATCATATTCAGCATATTTACCTTGGAGAGCAGCTCAGTCAACCCGTAAAGTCATCAGTCATCCCAAAGATTCTCAATGGGATTAAGGTCTGGACTCTGTGGAGGCCAATCCATGTGTGAAAGTGATGTCTCCTGCTCCCTGAACCACTCTTTCACAATTTGAGCCCAATGAATCCTGGCATTGTCATCTTGGAACATGTCCGTGCCATCAGGGAAGAAAAAATCCATTGATGGAATAA
>JAVQJF010090209.1:0-17501 GCA_036023855.1 Gadopsis marmoratus
TTGCTTTCCTTTCACCTTCCTTTTTCCCCTTCTCATCCTCTTCCATGGGTCTTAGTTCTTCTTTCATTTGTCTATTTTCCCCATCCTTTTCTCTTACCACTTCCTTCACCTCCTTCTTCTCAATCATTTTTCTTTCCTTCTCCCTCTTCCTGTAATCTTCCTCCCTCTTTTTACTATCCTTGTCTTCCTTCTTTTTCCTCTCCTCAAGTTTTATTTCTTCATCTACATTTCCATGTTCTCTTTTATCGCTCTTCATCCACTCTTCATGAAACTTTATTCTAGCATCCTCCTCCTCTTTCTCTTTCCTCATTTCCACTTGCTTCTTCCTCTGCTCAATCTCCGTAGTTGTTCTCCAATCTTCCTCTATTCTCTTATTTTCCTCTTCCAAATTTTTTCCATCCTCCTCCTCTTTCCTTAGTCTCATTTCAGTCTCCATTTCTCTCTTCTCTTTCTCCATCTTCTTCCTTGCCTCTTCTACATTTTTTCTTTGCTCCTCCCTTTTCCCCTCCTCCTTCTTTATCCTCTCTACATCTTCATTCTTTTTCCTCTCTTCGTTCTTCTTCTTCATCATTCTCATCTCATCTTCCAGCTTCTTCTTCTCCAAATCCATCTTGTTTCTGTCCTCTTCTCTCTTCCTCTTTTCCTCTCTCTCCATTCCCCTCTTTTCCTCTTCATCATTTTTCCTCGCCTCCTCTTTTTTGAGTTTCATCTCTTCTATTTTTCTCTCTTCCTCTTCCTTCCTCCTAATGTCTTCCTCCATTCTTTTCCTCTCAGCCTCCATCTTAATTTTCTCTTCTTCCCTTTTCCTCTTTTCCTCCTCATCCTTCATTCTCTTTTGCTCCTCTTCTCTCCTCCTCCTCTCTTCCGCCACTTGTCTCTGTAAGTTGCTGATCAGTTCCTAATTGGTAAAAATAATCATTAGAGTAACAACAAAGCAGGATGTCCAACACAAACGCTGCTTAAAGAGAGCTCGCAGCATTGTTAAGGACACCTATCACCCCGCCCACAGACTGTTTACCCTCCTCCCCACTGGGCGGCGCTACAGTTCCCTCCGTTCCAGGACCAGCAGGCTCAAGAACAGCTTTTTCCCCTCAGCTGTCACCTTGCTGAACTCTATACCTAGGTGATTACCTCCCCTCTCCACCGCTGGCTTTCTACTAGAAGGACTCTGTACACTGCACACATTACTGTATATATACTTACTGTTACCTCCTGTAGATCCCTTGTTCATAGTTCAATACTGTTAATTACTGTGCATATGGTTCACACTGTTATCTACGGTTAATATGCCTTACACTGTTAATTTCTGATAATATTTCCATTATTTATTTATTTTTGGATACTGTTCATACTGTATATGACACACACACACAGACTTTTTTCAGCACCTTACTGCTTTTTGCACCTCTGGTCGGATGCTAACTGCATTTTGTTGCCTTGTGCAATGACAATAAAGTTGAATCTGAATCTCATTAGAACACATTTAATTGCAAGTACATGGAACATTTCACAAACTACCCAAAACCTCAAAACATAAAGAGGAATATGGAACTCTGACCACTAAGTGTAGATTATAATAATCTGGTATTTGAGGCCAGTGAATTTCTGATTTGAGAATTTAAACATTCCCAAAAGGGCTCATGTGTTTCCACATACTCTCACTGTGCTGATTCCAAGTTGTTGAAATAATGATGAATTCAGATTATTAACGTTGTTTTTGAAGTTCCAGTACTTAGTTATTAACCAGGGATAGTGCAAACACCCAGTGGTAGCCTCTGTGGGTTAAACATCTGCTAAAACGCAGACAAAAAAGCAACGAGAGGATTCAGGCCTACCCGCTGAAGCAGCAACTCCTGGTCGAGTTTTTCCTGAGCTCTCATCTGCATCAACTCGAGTTCCTTTTGATGGAGCTGGAGACCCGAGAGAAATAATTAAAAAATGAACATGATTATTGCATAAATTACATTTTACACCACACAAATTCTGGATTTTCTCTTTGATATGTTATACGGCATACATCTCTCATTGGCTGACCACTTGCTATCTATCTATCTATCTATCTATCTATCTATCTATCTATCAACTGTCCAACTTGATGCCTTTATTTAAATTCCACAAGATGAATTGGTTCTTTTGGATGCCCTCTCCCACTACAGCATGATATTTCTTGAAAAGGCAAGGAGGCAGTATTATTCACAAGCGGTCTGACAGTGGGGGATTACACATCTGCTCACCTGAAAAAACCTACATCTGCTATGTTATGAATTATTATGGCAAGTAATCATGTTGAGTAAAGGAGGTCCAGAGTGACTCACCTTTTCCAACTCCATTATCTTCTTCAGCTCCTTCTGGAAGTCCCTTTCAATTTGTCTCTTTTGCTCCTCCTTCATCTCCTCACAGTGCCGTTTCTCTTGCTCTGCCTCGTATTCGCTGCCTGTCCTCTCCATATAGTCACCTGTTCGGGCTTCATCTGTGACAATTACAAGAATTCAAGGTTCAAGAAGTTCAGAAAAGATGCATGTGTGCCATTGTAGGTTCAAGTCTGGCTCCCATTGAGCATGGCATCCCCCTTTCTCTGCCTTCCACGTTACCCTTCATTGCACACTATGCAGCGAAAATAAACTGCCTGGAAAACAACGCATAAAGAAGTGGTGGTGTAGCGGTTATGGTCTTTCAAAATGTAAAATGTATCACTTGAGAATAATGAGAGCATTTCTATCAGCTCCCACTTAATTCTAACGTCAAACATTTGACCGAAAAGCGTACTGTCAAATGTAATCCTCTACTCTATTCTCTGTACATCTGCATTATTACTATACAGTACACCACTACAGTCATCAATGACAACAACAAATTTGGCAACAGTGCCCTCTTGTGGGCAATTGTTCCATCACCACAGAACTGTCAGTGCATTATCAGACGCTCAGCACGGCCTCAACGGTGCAATGAAAAAGGAATAGAGAGGAAAGAGATCAGAACCTCCGTCACACCTGTGCAGTTAACTACCATATCTAACATGTTTGTTCACTTTGAATTGAAATCATGCCGTCACTCAGACATAAGTACGTACTGTACGAGCTTTTATTAAGCACCAAAACAAACATATTCTTCGGGAATCGTGCGTTTTTTCATAAGAGTTTCCCAAAATGTGATGCTTTTACCTGGGAAATATAATAATAAGATTAAATATTATTTTTACCACCCTCTAGTGTGGCTTCAATAAAGACAAGCGTCATTTGGGACTTGTGTAAACCCCGTGGGGGTCACACAGCACTTTCATTTAATTTTTCTAAACACGTGCTGTACCTTCACTGTTGGGACACGCTGACACATTGCGAGTGAAAAGTGCTTCTGCCTCTGTGGGTGCAGGAACGAGGAGGGTGTCAGTGTTGTTCTCCTCCCGTTCTGTGTCACGAATGACCTGCATCGGGCAAAACGTACGTTTAGTAGGAGGTGCCAGAGCTTGTGGACCAAGTGCATTTTGGCCGTGTCCTTGAGACCAGATTGTAAAGACGGACATTTACCTGCTCATTCAGTGTCATCGTGTCCTGATCGAGGTCAGTAGGCAAGTTCATCACATCCTCGGTGTGATGTAAATCAGAGAAGTCTGAAAAAAAACACACACACACAGATATTACCCATCATCATGGGAAACAACCTCAGCAACGGCATGACATGGAGGTCTTTTTGTTGTACGCATCTAGAGCGGTAATTTAGCAACCATGGTGGTGACGCGTTTGCTATTTAACAAGTACCTTCGGGTTCGTCGAGGATGAGCTCGGCGCAAAACGTTGCTCTGCTTCTCGAGGTTTCAAAGTAGCTGAGCAGAGACGGTGGAATATCATCCAAGTCCTGTTGTCAGAAAGTTGGTTTGTTCGTTAGTTTGGCCTCATCACAAAAGGCTATGGTTGGTGTTCAGTCTTGGTTCCGCCTAAACAGTCAAGCATGTGTTTTATTAAGCATCCATACTCCATCCTCTTTGGTGTCTGGGGTTAACGCACGGCTGCCAAATTATTTTCTGTATGGCTTTGCTGATGCATCGATGCAGTTTGTGCAGCAGAATTGGCAGACCTGCCCCAGACCTGCCCCTTTAGCTGCAGGTGTAGAAGCTACACCTTCACCTTTGATCTTTGACTTGATATTGTCCACCGGGCCACTGGGCCACTGGGAGCCGGGCGGAGCCCAGAACACACTAAGACTTTGGACATGGAAGGTGACAAAATACACACAACAGGAATATGTAACACATGTGCCACCGCACCACCGCTCGCGCTGGCATGCAATAGGTGGCAATAGCTGCACGCTGCTAGCTACATTTAGCTTGCTGCTAAATGCCACCTGTCCAATTAGCGTCAACAGGCGCTAATTTAACGTTAACCGTCTGACTTTCCTGCTTACCGCCTCCTCACGAAGCGACGTTCTGTCCAGCTGTTCTTTAGCCTCATCGGTAGCAGAGACTAGGAGACCGTCCCGCTGCCGCACTGCTGTGCCACACATCTGATCCGTCATGGCGACTCGTCTTTCCCGCGAGCTTCCGCACTTAATTGGCCGTTTGTCGCCAGAAGGTTCCGTCAAGTTCGCTTCATTACCGGCAGAAGCCCCGAACTCGCTGTTCATCTGAATAACCGAAGCTAATGACAAAGCAAACCTTTGCCGGGACGCGTCGAGCAGCTGCTTTTGGCGTCTGTGAGACACTTCAGTCGCCATAGAAACAACGCTGTGGACTACGCGACCTCGCTAGGGACAAACCGCGCAAAAGGCAAACGGGGGGGAGAAAGGATGTGTGTTTTTCCATAATGTGTCCCTGCAAGTCACAATTTCCAAAATATTATTTCGGTCAATATCACATTTACTTACATAATCACTATTATTGTTTTCATACGTTTTATTAGCTTTTGTATATGTATTTGAAATTATTATAACTATTCTATTTCTATTGTATTCTGCAGTCATCTTTGTTGTACTGTTTTCTGTTCATTGTTGATTTAACAAAAAAGGCAAAGGAAAAAACTTAGGTCCTGTGGGTTTTTGGTATGTACGTGCTCTATGGACTAATTTATTGAGCGCCGCAATATTGAGATCTTGATCAATGAAAGATTGAGTGTCATTACTCTCCTACAAACATTTTTAAAACTTTCCACACTTGTCAGCTGGTGTTACACTTTCAGTAAGCAATCTGAAAGCAGCAGCAACAGCCGTTTGGTTCCCTGCTTAGCGAAAATAAAAATGCAGTGTCGTGGACTTATGTGGGCGTTTTGGGCAGCTGGATCGAAGAGGTCAGTGAGCCTAAGACCTTGTAGGTGAATCACAGGACCAGAGCAGCAAAAACCTTTAGGCTGTGAACAATGCACACTTTTTCCGTGGCATTTCTGATCACAAAGACCAGTTCCTCTCTCCCGCGGTGAAGTCTCTGCACTCGTGCTGTACTCCTTCTCTTTGAGGAGATTCCAGTGGCCCACACAGGTTTTCCCATACACATTCCCGAGGGCTTTCTAAAAGGAACCCAGTCTCCTTCCTCAAAGTTTCAAAGAGGAACAGCATGTCCTCCATCCCAAACTGTTTGCTCCGGAGACACACTAAGGCCTGTTCTCCTTTCTCGTGACAAAAACAAAACAACAGAATGGCGCCAGATCAGACTAATTTTTCCTTCAAAGCCCAAAACTGAATTCCACAATGACAATGAAAGTCACCACCACATCTACAACACTTTTGTGGCCTACAAGGTCAACACCATCAGAATCTTCACAGGTCCGGCACGGACGTCCTTTCATAAAGGTCACTATGGGTCAAAGCACAACTCTGATGGGCAGAAACAGGACACTTTGGTTCTGCCCCCATTGTTGGAGTCAAACGGTCTATCCCTTATGTTTCATTAGGTCCTCTAAGATTCATTGACCAAGTTCACTTGGTCAAAAAGGCTCCATCAGCGAGCCTTGTCCACTCCGATTAGGGCCAGGCCCTTTGTCAGTGGGCAAGGTGTTCGTCGCTTTTGTCCAAGTGCATGGAACCCAGACAGCAGCCAGACAGGGCCAAGCTGCGGATTTATACAGCAGATTACACCAGTCAATGGTGGCTCCGGCCCAAACGCAGCAGCGGTTTGGATAGAATCTGTGTGTTTACACTGTCAAGGGTTTTCTGTTACTCGTCTGTTGCCATTATCTTGGCGGCCATTTGCACCTACAAGCCTATCAATTCCATCTGGGGGCTTTGACGAAAGGAGGGATTAGAAAGAAAAATTACCGTTTAACTTTTTCTCACTGCTCATTTTGAATGCACAGGTTGCAAGTCACAGGTTTATTAATTCTGAGATATTAACAATGCATGGCATGATTTACTGATTTTTGCTTTTGTGCTGTTGCATAGACCTTGTTTAATCCATTTACCATATTTAGTCATCATGGATTTTAATCAATTGCAGGAACCTAAAATGAAAATGGTATCCAGAAACAAAATATTTTCCATGCGTGAACTCAAGTTGACATTTCAAACCCCAGAGCTGGAAAATGGATGACACTTCGCAATGCAATGAGCCAGATTATAGGCTTCTAAGAGTAAGGTGACTTCTATGTGGACCTGATGGTGGTTTAAACATATTAGGTGCACGTGAGAGGGGAAGTGTTTAAGCGAGCTAATCCTGCATGAATGCCGTGGTAGGTCTAATCACTGTTATGTCGCATTCTTGCAGTTATCTGCTGTCAAGTCAAATTCTTGCTAGTGTAACCAATATCTGATGTTGGTTCTTTGCAGATTTCCAAAGCTTTGCATGCACAACGTTGGCTTACACTGGTGGAGTTCAACAAGTTCATCCTCAGCATCCTCCTAACCGGGATTATCGCTCCTTCAGTGGGATGACAACAGCGGTGAATCAGTTGGACTTGGACACAGATTTGGATTGCTTTTCAAAGTTATCATTCGCTGCCAGTGTGACCTTAGCACACCTAAATCTGCTTCAAATGACTGTGGGATTACCGTAATCAGAATCCCCCTTAACAAGCTAGGGACTGGGACTGGTTTCTCCAGGTACAGTGAGTTGCAGTAACTGGTCTACTGGCATTTATTCATCATTTAGACACTTCGTCCCAGTTGTTTTGTTTATTCTGTATATGGAATTACGAGGTTCTCACAATGTACTTCAAGGTCAAATCCAAACATTTGCACACATCTTCTTTGCAAATATCCAACAGTCACATGCTGAGAACAGCATTTCCCTACAGGGCTATGGTAACAGTGACAACCAGGGGCGAAATGAATTGTGAGATCTTTTGTTTAAGTCACAGTCTATGTAAAGACGTCCACTGTGTAGAGACAGAATGGCTCTCAGTGAGCACAGGCAAACTGTAGAGGACTGTCTCAGAATATCTGATGCAACGTTTGCTTTTTAACAAAACATGCAGAATAGAGGAAAATTAGATAAAATTACATGTTTTCCTTTCTGGATGAAGCTGATTGCTGTGTGTAGTAGCATATAGTAATGTATAGTATGTAGAAATCTTATTTGTGTAAAGGCAGAGGACCTATTGAATTTGGAACAGTGCAGCCATTCATAAGGTTGCCAAAGCATTAGAAATAAATATACCAGTAGTAAGTGTCACAGTGTGCAGTCGGTTGTTTGGTTTTTCACCTTTATTTAATTACATTAACACTATCAGTATTGATAGGTGGTTGTTGGCAACTTTTCAGGAACTAACCGCCTTGTTTTTAGCTTGACCAGCAATTTATTCGTTTATCATATGGGTTTTGAAAGGTTTTCACATACTGTGTTGCAGGCATTTTCAGCTCGCAGTGGAGAACGTTAAGTCTTGAATGCCGTCTTGAGTTTAAAGTATGACTATAGCAAAAGGTACAAATCTCTGTAGTACCAAATGGAGGGAATTTAAGAGAGGGATAAAACAAACCATAAAGAGAGCACATGGCCCGGGTCTGGTGTTGGAGCTGTGATGTACTCTTTCTGGTCTCATGACTTGTTCTTGGCCTTGTGTCACAGGACAGCTCCTAGCGAGGGAGGAGAGGAGGCTTTACTGCAGTTAATCCTCTTCCTTTGAAAAAGTATCTCCACCTCCAGCCAGTGAGCAAGAGCCAGAGGTGAGCTTGGGCCACATTACTGCCATTATGTCGTTGAAAGTGAGCCCGGTGTGTGTTGGTGGTGAATGGCCTGGTGTCTGTAGGGCTGGGTAATAACTCAATATTGCCGTTCATTGTTCCTCTATATAATCATGTTGTTACAACATTCTCATATTGAGATATTTCAGCTCTTACTTGTGTCTAAATGATATTAACAGCTTTGTCCTGAAAAGCACTGTGACCTGAAAATGAGATCTGATCAGATGAGATCTGATCCCATTTAATACATACAGCATCATTAACACGTCCATCTATCCATTACCTGTTTATCCTTCGCAGGGTTGTAGGGGACCGGAGCACACACCTTCCCCAACTGGGCACGAGGCACGGTAAAACTTGGACAGGTCGCCAGGTAGCCAGACAACTATTCACACTCACAATAACATCTATGCGCAATTTAGTCTCCACTTAACCTAACCTGCATGCTTTTGGACTGGAGGGAGACAACTGTTCATACAGTCACAGGGAGAAACCAGTGAGACAAACTCCACACAGAAAGGCCAGATCTGTATTTAAACTACAGATCGCTGCGACACTATGCTGCCTTGTTAACATACTGGTACCAAAATAATGCTGCCTTAACATTAATTTTGCCCATATCACCTACCTCTAAGTGCTTTAATGTGTGGAGGTACCGTGGTTTCTCACTTTAGGCAAGGTGATGTTAGTACCATGGCAGTGACTACCATGCACTTGTACCATAGAATATGAGTCGTTTCATACTGGAATCAGTATGTGAAGGCATCACCGTTCAAGTGATTTACTGTGGCGATCAAACCTTTATGCCAGACTACCATAGTAATAATGTCCTGCAGTGTGGCAGCATAGCATTATAGATAAACTGGCACTGCATCAGACAACGCCAACAGCCAAATGAAAACATCCATTTATTCTCATTACCGTCAGAGCAGCCTAGCATTGTACGCCAAAATGGTTCGACCTCCATACATGTGTATATACTGTATATATATATATATTATATATATCCATTAAAATGCTATTTTCTATTGATTCGTGTAGAAATTGAAGGAATAAAAAAGGAAAGCAGCAGTAACCACTACAAATAAACAAAGAAAAGAAAGCAACATGCAGAAAAATCAACAAAATCTCAAGATAAAACACCGCCGCTTTACTGGCCACTGTGTTGGAATGATTGGCAGTTCCAGTCTTGCTGGTCCTTGGACAAGTAATGATAATAATCTCGCAGTGGTGCGGAGATAATGACAGCTCACGGAATGACATAAAGGGCACAGGGACACACAAGTCTTAGCAGTAGCAGAGCTTGAGAGCACCAGAACTTGACCTGTGCCAGGACTTGCGCCAACAGCTGTATGCACTGTTGTATGGTACATGAGGTGGCAGGACGGCACCTACAGCTCTGTGGTCGGTTGTGCTACAAAAGCTGGGAAACAAACGCCGCAAAACAAATCCCTTGGGCGAGAGAGAAAAACCACAGTCAGTAGGACACTTTGACTCAGACAAGACACAACATGGTGGGAGCAGATAGCATTAATCACCATCTAGTGTTTCCATTCTTACTTACGCCCATCCGAACTCCAGCCATCAACACTTCTCATGGCCTCGCCGTCTCATTTTGACGTCTTGTGTTCACTAGAAACAACCGAACCAGGACTGCTGGGGTTGGCGTCACCGTTGACTGTTTTCTTTTGTTTTATCAGAGCAGGTTTGAGCTGCACAGCGCCTATAATAGCCCCACAAGCTGTTCTGTTTTTCCAAGCAGCTCCCAGACAGCACATGAAATACCCGTTGTTTCCCCCACCCCCCAGGTGAAAACAGAGCTTTTCTAGACAATAGCGCACAGACTCGGGGGTTTGTAAGTCAAAGGTTTAGCGTGTAACCGTGGTGTAATGCAGTTAATTTAAATCTAAATACATCATAGGGTTGGATAACAGTTGCAGGAAGTTACAGCTTTATTTTGGTCTTTGGTTGCCAGTCTTGAAGGTTTTACCAACTTGATTTTACCCTCATTAATATAAATGAATGGGGTGGACAAAATAATAGAAACACCTGTCAGTTTAACATGACGCATTTCAACAGAACCATAGTAGTGGTTAGTAGTTAGTAGTAGTTAAATAAACATCTCTCTAAAGATTTACTGCAGGACTGTTGTGTTAGACTGCATTAGGTGTAGCTAATAACTGGAAACTGAGTGTACTATTAATTTCCATTCAATAACAATTTATGATGACATGAGAGCATTCTGTTTGCTAGATTTGTTCCCTTTTCATTTCGTTCGTTTCTGAGGAGGCGACCATGCATCAAATCATTGATTCGCTCATTCATGCCAGCTCTGCGCGATTCCCATTGGCTGAGAGCCCAAGTCTCTGTGACACGGTGAAAACCAATATGCCTCAACTTTCCATCAGAGGTCTGGTAGGGCTAAACCCGTGACGGCCGGATGGCATCCCATTACCAAAGTCAGGTCAGTTCATGAAGAATTCAGCAGGTGGCCAAGGTAAGCCGTGTGACCGGCTCCGTGTTTACCATCACAAAATCAAAACAGCAGCATAGACCGGAGGACACCAGGAACCTGGTGTTCAACAGCCCATATAAATGAATCACTTATCAGCCATTTCAAAACAAGGGACAAAGCTCCGCCTAAGACGTTTTGGTTATTTTTCAAAATAAATGCCACACGCCACAAAATGGACAAAAACACATGAGAGAGAGAAAAAAATAATTCTATTTCTCATCACCAGCCGTTGTCTTTATTGATGTGTGACACTATATATTGAGTTATAAAGCCATAGTACACACTCATCCACTGAGTTGTGTCACCCGGATGACCTACTGATGCACAAGCTCCATCTGAGACAGCTGTGTTGCAGATGGTTTTTAACCAGCTGGGAAATGACTGAAAAGCAGATTCTGACACAGAACATGACGAGGCAGACGACAACACTGGAGATGAGTCAGAGGAAGGGTCACGGCATGGGGACAAGTGGACCCAAACCATCCATCCATCCATTTTCTTCCACTTATCCAGTGCCGGGTCGCGGTGGCAAGCAAGCTAAGCCAGACATCCCTCTCCCCAGCAATGTTTTCCAGCTCCTCTTAGGGGAACCCCAGGGCGTTCCCAGGCCAGATGAGATATATTATCCCTCCAGCGTGTATCTTGGTCTACCCCGGGACCTCCTACCAGTTGGACGTATCCAGCAAACCTCTTAGGGGACGAGTCCAGGAGGCATACTGATCACATGCCCAAACCACCTCAACTGGCTCCTTTCGATGCGAATGAGCAGTGGCTCTACTCCGAGCTCCCTCCAGATGTCCGACCTTATCCCGAAGGGTGAGCCCCACCACCCTACAGGGGAAACTCATTTCGGCAGCTTGTACCCAAACCATGCTAAGCAAATGCCCCCCCCCCCCACGGCATAACAGACAAGCAAGCAGTCAGGTCTATAGCATTCTCTGGGTGTTCGCCACTCATTGCACTTGCCTAATTACCAAGAATTACCAAGAATTATAGTGAAGGCATGACAACCAAATCAGTTTTTTCCACATCTCCATAGACCAGTGCCTATGGGTTTTGCTTTGTCTTTGTAGTTATTCACCCTTAGATCTTTTCCCTCTGGCCATTTTAATCCAAAATCAAGGTCAACTAAGCCTGCTCAGGGTTTTTACACATGTCACAGGTGATAGGATAATAGGGCGTTAAAGCTGTGTGTGATAGCGTAATAATGAAAGTTAAAAAAAACAGGATTAAAAAGAGGTTTTGGACTGCGACATGAACACACAATGAGTGAATGAATTCATCACAACGAACTTGACAGGAAGTTGTTATTTTTTTAAATCGTCCTCCTTCTGGTACTTTAAGGTTAAGTGATCTTTTTGGATGCAAGGCTGAAACGCAGCAGTGCGACAGTCAGTTAATCTCACAAGCACAATAATCTGCCTCCACGAAGATGGCGGCATTCTTCCAGCCAGCCAGAGACAACGTTGATGCCTTGAAGAAAGAGCAGACTCCTATACTATTAATACAAACATGCATACAGTACACATGCACACATACTGTATATATACACATCATTATACTCTCCACCAGGAACGTCTCTGATCTCTAATTCATGCTTGTCAAGTAATGATAATGGCTCTTATCAAATGTGTGAGAGGGTGACCTTCAGAAACCTAAAACACGAGACATTTTGGTTCACTGATTTAAAATGTTACATCAGTGAGCGCTACACTGGGTTGGTCTGCAGAATACAGAAACACAGTAAAAGACTAATTATGAGGCTAACTATTAAAGGAGAGCTCAACAACTACATCCGCAAAATTAATCTGTGTCCTGTGCTGTTCATTCAAAACGATAATAGGATCTGATGATGCGATGTAAGAGCTCGCATATATGTTAGTATCTCACGGTTGTTTCAGGCGCAGTGCTACAGTGTTCTTGTGGTTCTTGTGGTCGTCGTTTTTGTCGCTGAACTTAAGTGTTACTTCAGTTAGTACACCAGATTTCCATAAGAAATGTGGGACTCGAATAAACCTCTGGAGCATTTTATGAACACCTTCTTGAAATAAGTGGTTGGAACTCTGGTGAGAGGATGACTGCTTGATCTTTTTCTGTCCTTTATGCATTTTAAACTGTAAACTGCGGCACGCTATTATCACCTTTCTGGTGACGCTTAGCTACTTTGTCTGCAGAACATTGAGCTGATACTGTAGATTAGATTAAAAGAGTTCATGGAATAAAGTAATATGAAAAAAGTAGGTATAATAATCATCATGATTTGATACATTTTACTGACTAGAACCTTTCATATGCTGTTAAAGTAAATGAAAAAGAGGCCATCTTATAAATGTCTTTATTATAATAATAAAAAACAATAATCATTTTATTTATATAGCACTTTTCAAGCAAAGTGTTTTCCAGATAAAAGCATTTACAGAACTATAATTAAAATTAAAATATCAGAGATCTCAGATAAAGTACCAAGGCCAAAAAAAAAAAAACCAAGAACAATTAAAATATGTGAAAACAATCAAATTAAAATAAAACACCATCAAATAGTAATATAACCAGGAAATATCAAAGTGATGCAATAAAGGAAAAACAAAGCATTATTATGTGCCATCTTGTAAAACTGAGTTTGTTTTATTAGACAGAGAGCGATGGGGAATGACCTCTGTCCCCGGACAGGTGGGAACCAGGGCTGTTAAGGTTCATGGTCAGCGAACTATCCCTATAGGGCACCAGGGCAATGGACTTTCAGGCCTCACTGATCCTGACCACTCACCATAGAAATGGTTCTTCTTGAGCTCCATAGATTTGACCTGAAGCCACTCTGCCATCGAGAAATGCTCACAATCACCTATAGAGCTGCTGCTATCCTATTAACCAAAGCCGCTGGCTGCGCTCCTCAGCTTGCCGCTTCTTTATGACTTGACAGTATCCCTGACCACAAAAACCCTGAATCACTCACAATCACCATAATACGTAATGCCATAAATCCGCTGCATGCAATTCCCAGTGGGCTAACCTAAGCTTGTCGGCTTTGTTGTCAGCCTCGGCGGCTAGTTCTGTGTGTTCTGTTTGACTTGAACGCTGCATCTTCAGTGAATGCACAGAGAAGATGCGCTGCTGGGTGTTGGAGTTAGGCGTCGGGTCTGTGCTGTGACATTAAGCTGCTCTGGACCAACACTCCTGTTTCTCTTCTCATGATACCGTTTGTTTTCACAAATTGTATTTCTTTCTTCTCTGTCATGTGAAAGAGTAATGTGGTGAATGGAGTCCTGACGTTTTACATCAGTAGTAGCCTTTAAACAGTTTTAAAGCAATGTTATCATAAATGTGGTGATTAAGTGGTAAGCATGGTGACACTTTTAGCCACGCTAGCTGCATTACTCTGGGGATGGCCTTGATCCAGGCTGAAATATCTCAGTAACTATTGGATTGCCTGGACATTCATGGTCCCCAGAGGATGAATCCAAGTGAGTCTTTGGTGATCCCCTGACCTTTCCCTCCAGCACCATGAGGTTGGCATCTGTAGTTCAGAGTGAAATATCTTGACATCTGTCACAAGGATTGCCATGAAATTTGGTTCACACATTCATCGCTGTCATCTAATGCCAGCATAAGCTCAATTTGTCCAGCACTTTCATTTCCGATCAAATACTGGCAAGACTGATGACGCCTTTCCCTCAGTTGTACTTTATCCTGAGCGCTAATTAGCAAATGTTAGCATGCTTACACGCTAAACTAAGATGGTGAAATAGTAGACGTTACACCTGATCATCAGCACGTTAGCATTGTCATTGTTAGCATGCTGATGTTATCATTTAGCTCAAAGCAATGCTGTGCCTAAGAACAGCGTCACAGAGCCGCGTGGCTTCACATAGATTTAGCTGATATGCTCGAACACACTTTGACAGCATTTCTACAGCTTCTCTAGCGTTGAACCCCAATCCGCAGTGCTACTCTCTGAACAGATGGTGATTATGCAATGATATTACCCCTCTTGGTATTTGCATGGGTGGTGGCAGGTACCTAAATAATTTATAAGTGAACTACAGCATCATCAGCCAAACAAAACATGCATGCACTAATAGAATTAACACGAGCATTGGTTTTCTTTCACTGCCCTGCTAATGAGATGGAGGCTATTAGCAGCAATCAATAAGTCTGCTACTCCGAGGCCGTTCTCACTGAGCTGCTGCAGAGAAGGAAAACTGCAGCGAGCAGGCAATATCCTGGACACTCTACACAAAAAGGACGATGGGCTGTGTTCACGTCAGGAGCACGGCGATGTATGACACAATGTCTGAAATATTCTCCATCCATTCAACGGAGGAGAGTTGCAGAGATCAGTGATAAGGGCTATGAACTGGAAGTAATAGGATTTGTGTGAGCATCAAATACACATTCTCTCACACCCACACCCACACACACACACACGTTTTAGCCTGACAAAAACCGTCTGATGACAACCGTGAGATATATTGTGATGGTGCCCTTGATGTTACCCAGGCACTGGGGCAACTCAGGACAGAGACATGGGTAGTTATCGGTATAGGTAGGGGTAGTTGGATTAAGTGCAAAATTCCCGACCTTGACCAAAAACCTCACTTTCTACATGTTAAATTGTAAATACAGTCTGTGTTCCGTCGTGAACAAACATTATTAAAATAAATCTCTACAACGTCTAAATTTGACAAAACAATAACTATCTGGTGATGTGTCAATCATGAACGATTAGTTCAGATGTGCTACTCTTTTATTATGCACTAGTAGGAACAAGTCGTCTCAGAGAGTACGCAGTTTATTTTGGCGCATGGACATTGCGCAACAACAATGTATGAGTTTATTTTCTCTCAAGTGACAGCTACACAAGCTCAGTATCGGACAGAAATGTCTAGTACGAGGAGTAGTTCTTCAAATCGATCGTTCATTTTACACGTGACAGCTACACAGGCTCAGGATTGGCCAGAAATGAGTAGCAGTCCTCTGTCCGCTGTGCAGATGATTGGGGTTAATGTATCAGCACCTGTGCAGCGGTGGACCAGCTCCGAGTTTGAGTGTGTCGTTCGTTTGACGGACCTATCAGTCGTGGGGAGCGTTACCGTAAAGAGGAAGTCAGAGGAAGCGACCCAGACTGGGAGGAACGCAGAGAGACATAGATCGAGTGACAACGACACAGAGTTGAGGAACTGAAAACCCTTTGAGACCGACTGTCTGTATCTTCAAGTGTCTGCATGAACACCAGCTCCGGATACTGATGGGAATGAACAGGAAAAGAAGCCCCCCCCCCTCTCCTCCGCGCATCACAGAGCTCATCACCAGGTTTCTGTTAACACTGCAGGGCCTCTGCTGGAGGCACTGGAGAGAAACCTCTGAGCCACACCACCATTGGCTCTAAAACTGTGTTGTATACAATCTTTGTGAAGACTGTCAGCCTATATCATTATTTTATAGGGGGAATTAAAGAAATTGAGCTGATAAATAAAATAAGGCGTTATTATCAACAGAAACTGGCTGACAGTTTAATACATATATAGAAATATACAGTATGTAATTAGAGAGAATGATTGTAAAACTGACTCGGTTAAGGCTCTCAGGTCTCCCAGTTCAAAAAATGCCACATGTGGCAGTTTTACCGAGTCTATTGTCTGTTGCACTCTCCGGAGTTCCTGGAAGGTGATGGTAACGCGCCGAATGGACGCCAACCGCTGTAAAACTAGACGACGACGACGACGAAGAAATAATAAACGCAGGCTTAACAGGGCAAAAGTACACAGGACAAACTTGAAGAGGTTTTTGAAGAAGGTTGACAAAATGAGTGAGTAGTGTTGTTGTGAGGCTCATTAACGCTAACTAACTGCTAGGTAATAAATACAATGCCCAGCTTCGTGCCAAGTGGAGCAACATGAACGTCATCAGTTAGCGAGCTAAGACACACAGATGAGGGGATTCTATGTGTTAAGTTACCACATAAGTTAACTTTAAATGGCTGACCTTAGTGACAGTCTTCACTTTATAACAGAGTCAGATAAGTCACGTATATTTGCACCATATAGCTCGTGTAGCAACAGTTGCCGCCGTGGTGCAGGCTGTTCATTGTCTTTATAAAGTCAGAGGTCAGACGTTACCAGTCAGTCCAAGCCAACAGATATCTTAAACATTATTTTGTTGTGTATGATGCGCACGTTTTTAATTTGTCACTGACATGAGTCGGTTATGGGGCAAACGGCCGTTGATAAACAGAGAGCACATTGCGTTCGCCCATAAGCCGGCCCCCTTTGTAGTGGACCGTACCAAGTGGAACCACGGGAGGGGCGGCGGCAGAAAACAAAGGCGCCAATTTCGCCTCGAATCCCAAATAACGCCGACACGTTCCGCGCGCAGTGTCGTGTTGTGCGCGCGGCGAGCCGCGGCGGCGGCGGACAACGAAGCTGGGGACGGCGGACGCCGCGTGGCTCGCGCGCGGCGAGAGGCGGCGCCCCCTCCCTCTTCCTCCCTCCGGCGCGTCGCGTGTTTCCGGCCGCGGCGATGCTGAAGAGGCGAAGGCACCGCGGCGGAGGCAGCACACCGGCCGCACCGCTTCACGTACACGGACGCGAGTGATGATGTCTGCCCCGTGCATGTGCTCTCACAATTTCATTCCTTGAGGACGCATCGGCTCGGAGAAAGGGGGACACGACTGTTATTCCGCACCGGTGAGTAGCAGCCAGCAGCATCCTCCCTGGGATTTGTTAGGTTAATGATACAGGCAGGTGCGTGTGTGTGTGCGTGTGTGTGTGCGTGTGTGTGTGTGCGTGTGTGTGTGCGGCTGACTGAGGTACCAGTGCGCAGGATGTGGCTGGTCACTGAATGATGAAACACTTCACATGGATGTCATGAAGACTGGGCGGGAGGGGGG
>JAVQJF010090235.1:0-57119 GCA_036023855.1 Gadopsis marmoratus
GGCGACTTGAGAACTAAGAATGCTTTATTTACACTGTGTGTGTGTGTGTGTGTGTGTGTGTGTGTGTGTGTGTGTGTGTGTGTGTGTGTGTGTGTGTGTGTGTGTGTGTGAGTGAGTAAATGAGAGAGAGTCTGCAGGTGCAATGTGAGCCGATGTGAACACTGACTCGCGACTCCTTTGCGTCTGAAAGTGAACTTGTTCCCACAAATTGTCTCAACACTATATCTGCAGAGCGTACACAGGGCCAAAGGATGGATTTCCCCGAGCGAAATCTGAATCTGTCCAAAGATCAAATTAAATGCTACATTTACAGCAGACTAACAGTAATTTTAGCTCACGGAGCAGCTAATATTGGCCTCAATGGAAAAAGAGAATAAGTCTGAAAACACATCAGCGTTCTTCTTTCTCTTAATATAAGACAGGTTCCCGTGCGCAGCTGTGTTTCCAATCTGCCTGGAATGGAGGTGGAGAATGAGAAAGGTAAATGGAACAACCAGGTGGTGTTGGAGATGGAGGTGAAGTTGAAAGCCAGCAGGGAAAAAATGTGAAGAGTGAAGACATTTCACTGTGAAATGTTAACAGCTAAGAATAGGATCTCTGTGCGTGTTGTCAAGGGCCAGCAGAGTCTGGAAATTATTTTAGGAAAACACACTGCTGGAAAACAATTTAGGCTGACTAAGTGAATGAAAATAAGGAAGGAAGTGTGTGCGTCTGTAAAGAGTATGTGTGCATGCATGAATATGTGCATGTACTGTATGTTTGTGTGTGCATGTGAAAGGTCAATGTAAGCCCACAAGATCCTATCTCAAACAAAAAACACCTGAGGCATAAAAAAAAGAAAAATACCCTGCTTTATTACAGAGAAGAAAATAAAACAATTGAAAATATGAGACAAAAAGAGAGAACAGTCATAAAGTGAGACTGAAATAGGCCAAAGAAGCATCTCTCCACCTCATAAACGTCCCTCTAACACACACTAATTCACATTTAATCTGCACTGGTGAAGAGCAGTGTGAGTTACTGCTGAGCTGCAGCGATAAAGATTAGCCTTTGTCAGATCTAGGCGCCCTGGTCTTCTGCCATTGTTATGAAAAGCTCCTGCACGGTGTTGCTGACACAACAACACGAGCAGGGCCGGGCTAGGGAAATAACTGACTGCAGCAGCAGAGAATTTCTGTTGCCCTGCACCATCACTTGGGTGATAATCTGCTGGAGCTCTGGTAAAGATAACTGGCTGAACTCGCTGTACAGCAGAGGGGTTTTATAGTTGGGGGGGGGGGGGGAGTTACTTCAGGACCAGGTTCTTGTCAAGGCAACTGAATCTCTAAACAAGGAAGAACACAGTCACAGGAAGTGGGGCAGCACAATTAATAGCATGTAGTTCACCCTGGAGGTGCAGGGTGCCAACCAGTAATTGACCACGACTGTCACTCTAATACAAAGCCAATAGTTAGAAGAATGTAGGCACAAGTGCTTCAGGTATTCAGTGAATACACAACACTGCACAAAAGCTGCAAGAGTGTTTGATCTCAGCTACACAACTAGGCTACCAGCCCCCCTTATCCGTGTTCAGGTTAGCTTTTAAACAGATACTATTTAGTGCCTTTACACATTTTCTTGTGTCTGACAGTTTATTGCTACAGTAGCCTGAATCAGCCTTTACTTATTTAGTCAATGCACAATGTGTGGATTTGTCAAAAGCAGAATTTAAAAAAGGAAGGAATAGAAAGTGTTGATTATAGGTGGATTTAAGAATTGATTATAAAGTAAGAATAGAAATAACCATGCCAGTGCTGTCCATACATATTTAAAAACCTTCATACATATAGGCTCTCTCTAAACATTAGCACAATGATCTTACCTGGTAGGCAGGACAGCCCAAACACATCTCGACTCCTTGCGTTCACCCCACTCTGACTCAGCATCCTCTCCTGTAAGAGAAACAGAACAGGCATTAACATTGATTAATCCTTCTTGTTTCCAAAGCAAAGTCTTTATTTTACATATCACTGTTGCAGACAGACAGGAGAGGTCTTTCCCAGTTTGGGAACTCGCCTGTTCTCTTCCTTGGTGTGAGTTAGTTAGACGGGAAAATCAGTCTTTTATAGCAAGCTTAAGCATGTATCGATCCAACTCCCGACGACAAACCAGATAACCATAGTTACCAAAATGTCAAACTACTCCTTTAAATGAAAGTGACATGCAGTACATTTGAATACATTTACGTTAACAGAATGCTAATTTTTGTTCACCACGCCTCACGAGAATCTAAATACCCTGGATGATTATGAAAACGGGGATAATGTTCAATTTGTTACCTATGCTCAGCTCTTCACTCTTTATACCGTTTTAAGAAACATCATCTGGCTCGTCTCAAAAGGACTCACCTTCTGAGACAAAGAAACAAAGCCAAACCATACAATGCGCCATGATTCTTAGTTTCCATGTTGCTGTTTGTTCCCATTTTCTCTATAATAGCAATGAAGTCTCACGTACCTCAGTCTGACTCCCAACCCCACAGAGCCACAGAGGTTTCTATGGCCAAACCGCGAGCTTACTAGCACATATGCTTCCACTTAGCTTTGCTACTAAGACCCCCCCCCCGCCCCCTTGTGAAGGCTGTTTAAATTTAACAGCTTCAAATCCCATAATATGCCACGGTCTGCGATTTGAGTGGATGATATGGTTACACAGGTGGCAAAAATGTTTTATAGCAGCACAGAAATCGAGGTATGGTCCGGAGTAACTATACATCATAGAGCCTCAAAACGTCTCTCTCAGCAATTCTCGCAGAGTTTGGCCCAAAATGAAACTATTAATAATGACCGTTTCATTTAGCTCCATCACAAAAGCAGCACCGGAACTCCTTCAAGTCAGCAAGGACGTGTGAGCAATAACAATCAATTTACTCAGTCGCCATGTAATGCTAACAATTTGGCAGCGTGGTGAAATCTGTTAGCAGCCTGCGACTCTGAGCTTGTGACCCTCCAAAAAAAACAACAAATAAAACATTTAACAAAAGAGGACCTTTGCTCCTTGAAATGTTAGTAAAATCACAGTTATTCATAGCTGGTTGTTTACTTTGCATGTGACACAGTCTGGATATTTCTTTAACAAAAACCCAGAGATTCTGCTGTTTGCTACTGATGGCGTCTTGATGAAACACTGCCACGACATCAGAAAAACATTTTGTTTTAAATCTGTCACGGTTTTAGAACTTATTATTGGATATAATGACATATATATGAAGCAAATATTTTACTATAACCTATTAAAAATGAACAGTGAAAGTCTTTGTAAACAAAAATTAATTAAACTTGGGCTAAGTGATCCATGAACACATAAGCACTAACGTCATATGGGCCCGTTTGCTCTGGTGCAAGACTTGCTATGATATGGTTCTATAATGCTCCAACATCTGTAATAAAACCACAGGAATTAGCCAATAGTACCGAGTTCTCCCCGATGTATATTTCTAGGCTGTGTTCATTCAAAATATGATTACAGTTCCAACAATTTTAACGACCAAATTAAAAGGCTGAAAGCTCTGTGTTGACAAAAACCACTGGAGGGAAGCTTTTTTTTTTGATGACGAGGAAGGCCAAAAAGATTTTGTTACAAGACTTTGTTTCTGCTTGCCAGAGCATTGTTCATTTTCCCCGTGTGGCTTTAAAATGCCTTGTGCTGTCGCTCACTTTCTCCATCGACACCACAGGAAACCTGCAGCTGAATTCCTTTCCCCCTTTTAAGAACATCAGAGGCTATTTGGAGCTTGTTTTGTTATTCCTTTCATAAGTCTAGTGTCTTACATATTGTCCTCTGAAGGGTGTCAAGACCAACAGACTTGGGCCCCAGGGTCTTTTGAGGGAAGTGACCCTGCTAGATAACACTGCAATGCACAAGGCGAAGAACTACTGGCACTCCACTGCAGTCTGGGCTATGTACATAACGTGATACGAGTGAAGGTTAAACTAGCAAAAACTCGATTTGTGCACACAATAAATTTGACACTTAGAAAGATGGACAGCAAATGCATTTGGCATTTTTCCTTCACTTGCAGGTTTTGCACTACAGAAGTAAAACAGGCAGCAGAGATAAGGAAGATGGGAGTGAGATAACGTCTAGGTATGAAAGTAAAGATGCCGTGGCCAAAGCAAGGCTGCTCTCATCTCAGAGTCACGGATCACTCAAAAACCACATTTCCAAAGCAGTGTTTATGCTGACATTTCACTTTTGCTTTCATAGTGTGGCTTCAGCGTCCCGCCACATTGCCCCTTTCTCCCCCTGTGCCGCCTCACTTTTGCCCTCCTTAGGATCATGGACATTGGCCAAGGCTTATTGCAGTTTCCATTGCTCATGGCTTCCCCCTGCTACTGTGGCCAGCGTTCTGCAATAAGTGTGCTTGTTCCTGGGTCTGGAACATACTTCTCTTTCCTTAAACGACAGGCCAAACTCACACGAGAAAAAAAATAAATAAAAAGAACTAATGGGAATTTTGGGAGGCCCGGGATGTGGGAATGACAAAAATCTGTACCAACAAGCTGGAGTGCATTTTTAAAAAATGCAAAAGAATATGATGGATATGATACTTTTTGCAGAGCCGTCCCCAAATCACACAGCGAACCTTTAGCATCCGTCGTTAAGACGAACAAACCTGAGTCTCTCTTTAAAGCTGCTCCTACCGAGATGTACTCTGCTTGGGGCTCGTCAAATACACATGAGCTTTTAGCTACTGCTCACTGTACTGAAAAAGGCTCACGGCCTGTTCATTTGTATTGTGCTTTGCATATCCTCACATGAACGGGGGCAGAGATACGGCATCGTGGCCCAGCCTGGAAGGAAAATCAGTACATGCGGTAGTATTCCTAAATGGGGCTCCCTTTGACGCGTTTCCCTGGTATTCCATTCAGAATAACATGAGACTGTTTTGGTCTACAGAAATAAAATGGACTGAGAGCTCACATCATTTTTTAGATCGCCCGTGTCTCTCCTTCAAAATGCAAACGCTGCATTTTGGCCTCAAGATGAGAAAACACAGGAAAGACAGAAACCGATTCCAAAACTTAGTGTGAAAAACTAAGTATCAATGTTTCATGAATTGGGAATTCATTCATATTTAATGCAAACATTTCTGCGTCACACAATAGTGAATATCCAGCAAAGGTCTGCAGCATTTAGCACAACCCTCCCAGTTCAATGTTTTATTCTGAAATCGTCCATGAATGTCTGGCAACAAGGGACCATTTACAGCAATGTCTGCATTCTTAGTCCACCCAGAGACTAAAAGAGAACATGTTTGAAGCCCTCAACAGGCAGTGTGCAGCAGAATTTCCCCCTCTTGGTCTCTGGAGCAGACTTGGGTCAGGTCAGGTCCGATCTGGTCAGGTCAGACAGACAGAATATAAGAACAAGGACACAAAAACACAGCTGTGAAATGATACCGAACTGCCATACTACAGAGAGCTGTCACTATGATAGAGTGTGTGCTAAACGGAGTAGCCTAAATGCAGATGTAAGGTGATTAACAGCACAGGTAGGTCAAACGTAAAGTGATTAAAAACCAGTGCAAGAATAATGATACTGCGGATTACATAAAATACAGTTAAAGATAAATATATAAATAATGCAAATGCAGATTGTGCATAAGGCTAACATAGTCAGTAACTGACAGTCCAGCAGCCTAATGACAGAATGCAGGTGAGCATTGAATTTCAGTTTTTCTTGAGATTGTCAGCTAAACGGTCTCGGTGGCTCTTAATGGTCTCGAATATGAAACGTCACTTCAGACAGTCAGCTCCACTCTGACAGCTCAGGTCGATTAGTGAGATTATCAGAGCCACGATTCCATACATTCAGAACAGACAAACAGCCTAGCCCTTCCGCAAGTGACTAGCGCTGCTGGTTAATTATCACCCATTGCCAGATCAATACACCCTCTAGTCTGACAGGACCATAAATTTGCCCTGGCTTTAAGTGGAGCCCATTGTTGTGTTTAAGCAGTGGAAGCTTCGGCAGCTCAGGGGCTTGGCAGTGAACGTGGAGTCCGGATCTTGTGGGAAGTGGTGTGGGTGACTGTGCTGCTTTGTCCCACTCCTATCAGGCCTGGATCTTCAGCCTCCCTGAAGAGAGCTCAGATGATCCCTCCTCTGGCATTTCTGCTTCTGTGGAGCGTTGCGCTGTGTGCCTTTTATGCTGACTGATCCAAAGCCGGCTGGGAAGTGCAGATAGGGTGAACTCAAGGGGATAGGCACAGCCAAAATAAGCCTGAATAAGCTCGCTATCCTGTCAAGATGGAAGCCCGAGCATCCTTTTGTAGCACGCATGTGCTGCTGTTGTTTTCAAGCAAAAATGCCAAACATTTCCTTTGTCAGGCCTCTTAATTGTGAAGATTTGCTGCTTTTCTTCATCTTCCAGGCCTAGAGCTCTTTGGATTTGATCTGAATCTGAAGACGCCACCTTCGGCTTTGGGAAATCGTGACGGGCATACATTTTTTTGTGACTTTTTGTAAAATAATCTGCAAATTAAACGATAATAAAAATATCCACTAGTTGCTGCCATACAAAAATGTCTTGGGTATTAAACTGTGATTAAAGAGAAGATTCACCATTCGATGCAAACTGCAAAGCCATCTGGTTCAAATTCAGCTTTCTAAAGCAGCCTTAACACATGCTCATGGAAGCGAAAGCCACGACGGCGTGTGGGTGGCCTGTGCATATAATCCACACAGCCTACTACTCCACATTACCATATCTTAAGCTCAGCCACATTCTCATACTTGGACACGTGGGATTCCAGTGGTGGGGGGGGAGGGGGGCTGCGATGGCTTCACATTCGGAACTCCTCCACCTCCCAACTGCCGTCTCCATGGCGACAGCCAGATGTTGTGCAGCGCACACACACACCCCCCCCCCCACACGCAAGCCTTGCCCCGAGGGCAGAGCACTGAGGCATCTGTTACCATTTTCCCCTTGCGGCGGCTGAGAATAACCAGGGAGGCGACACAAAGACGGAGCCAAGGGACTGTTCCCAAAGGAACGAGCGACGCTGAACACATCCATACTGTGTGTGCACACATTGCTCCGTGCCATCTATCACACTAATGAGTCCTTCCGGCCTCCAGCCTCTCAGGTGCTCCTGAACAGGGACAGTCTCTTACTTTACTCACTCAAACGCAGTAGCACAAGGATTTAACGTGACCTTTCAACACTTTGGCAATTAAAGCAGATGGAACTGGCAACAACTGTGCAGCGCACAGTTCTCTGGAGATGATGATCGTCTGCAGCAACTTACTCCCATATAAAGGCCCATGAAAAGTGATTAAAATCCATCACCACTTCACTGGCCTTTGATGGGGCATACAGCCAGAGACACTGGCCTCATCTAGCCTTGCAGTAACGATGCACCTCCCTGACCTCCAGGCAGGACGAAACAAAAGCCCCGTGCCGCCTAGTTTTCCCCTGTAAAGCTGCCGTCCCGAGTTCACGGACAAAAAGCAACACTAGACCGTCCACATTCGCACGCCAGACAGGTTTTCAGAGGGATCCACGTGGAGGGACTGCAGGTCTCCAACCCAGCCAGGCTGCAAACTACCTGAATGCACATTTATAGCTCAACAGCATGGTGAAGGATGGTGTAGGGTGGTGTAGGATGGCGAACGACGGCCCCTGCATCCTGGCCTCTGTGGGGTTTGCTCACACGAGGGGTGTCGATGAGTTACAGCACTGGCAAAAGCAAATTCGGCTGAGCTCAAGACCTTCACGTGAGGGGCTCACTGTTACACAACCAGCCTGCAGCGCTTCACGCACCGTCCCAGAAGGTGACGGGACCTGGGGGGGTCAGACGACTCCGGGAAAAGTCCCACTCGCGCAAACCAAAAGCTCGGGAACTAACATTGTGCGGTTTAGCAGAGAGACGGAACGGAAAGCTCCGTCGACATCAGCTGGGTTTTTAACACCCAAAAATGACGGCTCACGCGACGGCGTGCAGCGGGACGCATCGAGTTATCGCCGTTTGCTGTTGCAAGTCTTTCCGTCGCCGGTTAGCTTCGGCTGGCTAACTTGACGCCGCCCGTGTGACCTTACCTTGACATCTGGGGGCATTTGTCGCACTTTGAACGTGGTTTTGGATCCCGTCAACATGTTCGCCGGCAGGTCCCGCTCGAGAGGAACACGGCCGAAATCAAGCTGGACCGAATGAAACACTGAGACGCTAACGGTCAGTGTTCCCACTCCTTTCCATTTTTGTTACCCAGCCGTCAGGAAGCGGGGGACGGTTCCCGGAGCCCACCGAGACGGTTAGCCTCTATCACCGGCTGCTGCGACGGAGGTGTTCAGGGCGGACACGCGAACTCCTCCTCCTCCCCCCCCCCCCGACGGCATCCGCGTCCGCACACATACCGAGCCCCCAGTCACTTGCCGGCGTTAGTCATTAACGGAGGGACGTTACTGCCGCTTTCCTGCCCGCAGCGCTCTGTTTATTTGTCCCTTCGCCATAGTGAAACACACGCAGACAGACAGACAGACAGACTCTGGTGGCGAAGAAGAGACGAGCCGAGAGCAGCGGCGGCGTTTCTTAAAGGGCCAGCAGCGCGCGCTTCCCACGCGGACTCAAAGGTCCACAGGAAGTTTGTTTTCACGCGCTAGAAAGGTGAGCGCGGTGACGGGAGGGACGGAGAGCTCGCTTTCCCCCGCTTCCACGAAGCCCCGTGAACTCACCACCGCTCAGCGCCGCTTTGCAATAACAATAAGACAATAATACCAACAAACAAAACGTATTATTATGCTCCAGTGGGAATAAACGTCCCTGCGTTCAAAGCAAGTGATAGTATTATCAGCGACAAAAAAAACATAGTATTAATACAAAAGGTACTCGTCATGCTGTGTTTTTTATATATATATATATATAGTGGTGGAAGAAGTACTCAGATCTTGTACTTAAGTAAAAGTAGGTCCTGCTAATAGGGAGAAATCTGATCTCGGGCCTCGGTGTAAATGTTCTCTGCAGGTGACGGAGCTGAACTCTCTGATCTGCATTTGTCTTTGTGTCTTTGATATCCTGCGACGTGGGGTTCGAATCCCGACGGAAGCAAGAAGGTAGGTCGGAGGAGGGTTGTGACTCAGTCACAGTTTCAAGCGAACGGTGGTTCAATGTTCAGGGGTTCAGAGGTACTTCACTGTGTGTGGAGAAGGTGTGTAATAACAACAAGGTCAAGCACTACAAACATCAAATACAAAACAACAAGGTCAAAAACTAAAAACATCAAAAACAAACTAAAAACATCAAAAACACAACACACTAAAAACAACAAGCATCAAAATTTTTATGCAATTTTTTTCCGCAATTAATTAAAATATGACAGTTTCTGTAACATTGTGTATTTCAGCTCTTACCTTGTTTGGGTGAAGCAATTCATTTGACATTTCTGCGGTTCAGGCAGCTGTGGATGTTAACGTGTTAGTATTTGCTGAAAGGCGACAGCCTAAACTGAACAGCTGGCTTGAAATGTTGAATAATCCTGAAAGTATTAATGATGTGGAATATTTGAAATGTAGTTGTAGTTTTGTAGGAGTGTGAATGTGTTGAGAAGTGGGAGCAGCATGAAGGATGGACTGTAGGGCGAGTTAGACAGTTTTTAGTGTGAATGCACTAAATACAATATTTCCCCCTGATGGTGTATTTCATTGGTATTTATATTATATTATTGGATTTTTAATAGTAAAGCATTCACGTGTTTTTGCTGTTGTAGCTGGTCCCGGTGCAGGTCATTTTATCGTCCTATACAAAGTTGGGGTAGTTTGATCTATAATATGCATCATATACTGTATGTCCTTGTCAATAACATCTTAATTTGCAAAGTAACTATAGCTGTGAAATAAATGCAGCGTTCAGAATTTCTCTCTGAAGTGATGTGACATGAAAGTATAAACTAGTCACTTTGCATTTATACAAGTCTGAAAATGTCCCATGAATCTGTATAATTATGATGTCGAAGCTTGTTTCTCCGTCTTGTCCATTGCACCCGTTGCTTTTCATACATCTGTGTCCTTGACACGACGTAGCTGTTTGTTTGAAGTGGTTGTCATATAAACTTGACTACGCTCTCCAACGCTGGGTGCCTACATCACCCGTTTGGCCTTGAATGAAACATCCAAGGAAACAGCTTTTGTTAAAGCACACAGTAAAATGAGTCAGGTATTTCTTTTCACAGTGAGTGCTCTGGCTTTGTATTCCGGCTACTTGTTGTTAAGGGTTTCATTTGAAGCGGTAGCTGAGCCAGTAAGCCACCATCCATAAAACCACTCAACTCTTGACCTTCTGGTGTTTCAAGCCTGTAAAAAAAAACCCTCCCTAAAGGATAATGTAGAGACAACTAAATCCTGTTAATTTACCATCCAAAGCCTCTTTTTGGTCAGCAGTACCTTTTTCCCGATCCTTTCGCAGGGTCTGTGTGGGGGACTGGCTCCTCTCCTTTCTCATCCAAACGTGTGCCAGGAAACCAACCAATAATCCTCTTTCAGACAAATACAGGAGGCCAATTCAGAAGAAATTCCTTTTCAACGAGAACAGGGAAACGTTGAATAACCCTGAGCGACGGTCTGTCCTGCTGAACAGACGAGGAGACGGTGTCCTTGTGAACTATAATAGAGAGAGGTCTGGATTTTTTACCACATGGGAAACTGTTCAATATTACATAAGGGTCTCCGATTTCTCTAATACATAAAACAGTCCCAGACACAGGACCTTGCATCATCTGAGCTGCAGATATTCAACAATGTATAATGCAACAAGGTTAGGGTAATACTGAATGACACAAGATAACAAATTCACATTTAAATATATGTCTGAGCGTAGCATTTTATGTATTCAATTTGTTGCTATTCCACTGAAAACGGTTTTTATGTCTCTGCAGCTCCACTTTAATAAGAATGAGGACAATATGATACTTATATAGTTGAGGACATTCTGTATTCTCTTCCCCCACACTCAGTGGGGTTGAAAGCTATATACAGGGTTGGTACAGCTTCTTACAAGTAAAATTCAAGCCCCTTTCAAGACCTTTTAAAAAGGTACCTAAACCAAATATTTCCAGACTGTCAAAGCCTTTATCATCACATATAAATTGGTACTATGAACGCAGCCCTGTATCATGTTAAAAAATCAAGCATTTTTCAAGGAGTTTATTCGAATTCAAGCATTTTCCTAACCTTGAAAACGTAACGGCTAAAAATTAAGCATTTTCCAAACCTTCAAAGACTTTGTACGAACCCTGTATATTGCAGTAACACTGGAGCTGGTAGGGATGATTCAGTGCCTTGCTTAAGGACGCTTGGGCAATACAGATGCTTTCTGGAGACTTTGTCCACTTAGAGTACGGTCTCATACCACCACCCTGAAACCTCAAACAAGCCAACTTTAAGTTAAGAATTTGCTTCGTCTATAAAATGTAAAACATTCTAATTTCTTGTTTCATCCTAAACTATAGATATATTCAGTTCACCAACACATTGACAATGAAATGCAGCTAATCTTAACAATTGACAGGCTGGATCCAGGGAATGTTAAGCATTTTTGCTTGAAAAATGACTTACTTCAATTTAATTGCAGATAATTGTGGATTCATATTTTGTCATCTGAGAGGTCCAATTCTAAGGTATTCCAGTCTAGTGCTGAGACTTTATGTATGGACTCAATTTAAAATGTGTAAGCCATCTTTAGCTCATTGTCTGCAAAGACTAAATTATATTTTTATGGAATTAATGCATAATCAGTGACCATATGGTTGTAGTCTTTATGAGCCAGCAAGGCAGCAAAAGGTGTTTTCATATTAAACACAGAAAAGAGAGGAAGCATAGCATTCTTGAAATACAATGAGAATTTATTCAAACGGTGCAAAAAAAAAAAATATTAACAATAATAATAATAACAATAACAACAACAACCTAACATAAAATCTGATGTTCTTTCTATCCAGATTGCACTGTCACACAGCCTTAGGACTCTCCTCTCAAAAAAAAAAAAAAAAGAAAAGCAAAACATTAAAATGATAAAAATAAAAACAGATAAAAATACCAGGACAACTGAAATCAAGTTAAAATAATGTACAAATTTGGTAAAAGGGATTTCCATTTACATGCAACAGTTCCAGTTCCATGCAACTCTAAGTATTCCATGTTAACGTCACTGATGATGAATATTCTGTTCATACAGAAATTACAGTGTTGTACAATATATAAAAATATATCGGGTCAGCTGTGTCGCAAAACTAATTCTGAGCCATTTCTCTTCTGGTTTAGAGGAAACGAGCTGGGTCAACAAGAACATGTTACTGTCATGTTTTAGCAGAGCACGGATTGGTGGTTGTAGAAATTTTTTTTAACAAAAATGTACAAATCAAATAAAAGCAACAAACAAACAAAAAAAAAAAAGCCAGACTGCTAGACAATTAGCCATGTGAGAAAGAACATCCTAAAGTGTTGCAACTAAACATTCCACAAGGAAACCTATTAAAAAAAAATCTCACTATAAATATATATTCTCAAATGGTTAGGTCAGCACTGAGGAAATTAGTTTGCAATGAGAGACCCTCGACTATCAAGAGGCCCGTCTGGGAGTCGCCTTCAACAGCCAAAATGTCACCAATTCTACCCCAAATCCAGGCTCTTACAAACTTATCACAACCGGTTTTCGTATCCAACAATAAACATTCTTACCATTTTAAAAACACTGTAAAACTTTGGGCTTACAAAAATAACTTGGAACACATTTATACCTTCTCTCACTGTTTTTTTTTCTCTTAAATACAAAAAAGTGTTTGTAGCCTGTAAAGTCTGATGTTTTACATGGTTCTGAGGCATTCGTTTCTTTGCAAAAATAAAATAAAATATAAAAATGGTTTTGTACGCTAATTATTACTTTGGAGGGCGGGAAAGAAAGTATGCACGCACACACATTTTTTAAAAACAGGCATCACCTTTCCCACAGTATGGAAACGCTTACACATAGGTCTTGTCTGAATTAAAATGCTACTGCATGGACACATGTCAACACACATAAACACAGCAAAATGCAAATGTCTTTTTGGGAAATAGCATGACTTACGTATTTTGTTGTCATTAAAACTAATACTTTAAATGCACAGCAAAAAGACACCCTTCTTCCTTGACCAGCTTTTGCAACACAGTAAATATTGTAATATAGTGTTACATAGTGTTAAATTAGCACTACTAAAAATTATTCCCCAATATTTGGGTTATTTTTGTTCATAGTTTCAGTGTGGGTCACGAAGGGTAAGCTCCAAACACCAAAAAGAAAAACTAAACAAGAGTGCCCTCAACTGGGCAAGGCAGTGAATTGCATACTAAATTGTGCTTTTCTAGATTTAATGCCAAAGAACAGTGTCAATCCACAAGAGTAGGGCAACTAGAGTCAGGCTACTTCAAAAGGAAAATTCTCAACCTGGCTTATCATAGTGGAAACAACAAATTTAAGTAGTCATTTTGACATTAGTTCAACCGAAACGGCCTTGAATTTGAAATTCTAATAAGGGAGACTCAAACAGAACATTAGTCTGCTTCAAATGGTTTATATGCCTACCTGAAAAAAATAATGGCATTATCCCAATAGCTTCAACACAATTTATTAATTTGTTAAATTTTGGGGCAGTCGTATTAGTAGTAGAAACTGCAGGCGATGAAGCAAGCAGTGGACACTTAATGTTCGTCTTGCAACACATACAAACAGGACTGTGATGCCACGAGGAGGAAAACGCTGAAAAAGGCAACTAGGAAACTGAGTTAGATGGTGACGCTGGCACCAAAATGCTGTCGCTCTACAGTAACTGAATCCTTTAGAGAAACCCTTCTGACCTGTGCCCCTGACTTCCCATGAACAGAGGTGGCAGTGTCTGCAGAGATGAACAAAATGACAACAGTCAGGCCACTTCAAAAAACAGTAAAAAGTTTTGTATCTACGGACATCAGGAAAGTGCTTGAATTTGTGCAAAAAGAGGTAACGCGACTGGACTCGGCGGGACGAATGCTAGAAATTATGAGACCGCCTTCAGTAGAACTTCAGAATTTGCAGTGGGCGTCTAAACCAATAAGCATTAGGATGTCCTATTAGTAAGGACACCATGAATGTATGGTTTTCCTTTTGTGTGTGATCAGGAGATTGTAAGAAACAGGTTTCACATGTCTCACTCATCAGAGCAGAGCCAACAGAAGTGCATGCATCCCTTTGCATCATGCAAACAGACATTGGAGAGATTTGTCACACCTGCAGACATCCTCATTGCTTTAGAGTAAGTTTACGTCAACGACAACAAATCAGTTAATTTGCTTCACCTGTCTGAAATCCAAAAATGTGTTCAGTAACATCTCAATAATTTAAACATAACAGCATATTGCACATATGTGACGTTGTTTCCGAAATCTGTTGTGCTGGATGTGACATTTTGACTTTGTAGTGTGCAGTATTGCATGCCTGCGTTGGCCACAATAATCCACTGTTACAGAAAGAGGAAGACCCAAATAAGAAAGAGAAACAAACGTATGAAACAGTCAGGCTCTGGGAACAGTATCTTACCGTAGTGCTATGTTGCTATGTTGTTTTTGTTCTACAATGCCTGGTCAATAATTTGACCAAAAACATTTCATTTTCAAAAAGGCTGACATCCTCATAATCCAATTGATAGGTATATATGAATTGAAGAAAAACGTGAAATGTTTAGGCGATATTTGTTTTGCCAAAAGATACTACTAACAGTGCAGAGACGTTGTCTTAATACATGGACATTTATGTGTTTGCATTCTGAAACATTAGCACCACAGCAGCCCACAGAACGCTTAATCATTAGCATTGCACTGTAGCATCAATTTGCATTATGCAAATGGTGGCCGACGAAAAAGCAATTCGACAAGGATTAATTCTGCTGTTTCCCGAGGCACGTATGACACAAGCATATAGTGACAGTAGTGTAAAATGTATACAACACTGAAATCACTGTAGCCGGATGTGACTTCAAAATACTCAAACGTCCCTTAATTGACCAATCCAAACATCATCACAGACCACAAATGGAGTGGAGACACTCTGCCTTCTCTGTTCGTGCTTGCATCACTGTGTATGAAGTAGTGCGAGTCTGACTTAGTGTTTATCTGTGCATGTATGTATGTGTGATGAGTGTTATGTATGGCGCCTGCCATATACATTCTCTCCACTAGGAGACAGTAGCAAGGCATTAAACTCTGATAAAGGAGGAGGAGAGCCTGCAGGTTACACACACACACAGACACACACTCACTCATACACTCATACATAACGCCTGCATAAGAGCCACAGCAAAATGTAACAGAAGTGCAGTTAGTTTATTCTATTCTATTATTCTGTAGTTGTGTCGACTCTGCCGCCTTCCGAGGTTGTCTATTCCTGGACAGGATGTGACACAGCTAAAAAAGGAGGGCTCTCGTTGTGCCTTTCTCTTGTCCATTCAGAGGCCGATCCGCCCCAGACATTTCTCTTTTTTTTTTTGGAACTGAAAAAGGCCACTCATCAAATTCAAGCCACAGCAAGGTCAATTCAGAACCTGTGGATGGCTAGTTCTGTCTCCCTCTTTTTCAGCTCTTCCCGGTAGCAGTAGGAGCAGTAGTTGCCCGTCTCAGGGTGTCCATAGTAGGTGCAGCTGGGTGTTCGACAGCGGCTGGACTGCAGGCTGGCCAAACCACCAGCGCTGCCCAGTGAGTAGTGTCTGACAGGGGGTTGCCCACTCCGACAGTCTAGGTTGGAGCGTATGTCCCGGAAACCATTGGTGTAACTCCCACCAGCGGGTTCAGCCCCAGGGTAGTCCGGTGGGTCAAACTCAGGGGGATATGAGGGCGCTAGGTGAGAGGGACTCAGGGAGGTGGGGCCTTGTGAGTTATTGTACTGGGGATGGGAGGGACCCTGCGTTGTGGGGCAGTGCCGGGGAAGGGTGGCGTAAGAGGGGAGGCTGGAGTATGAGATTGCCGGCGAGCCACCAGCTAGCTGGCGGCGAGTATCCATGTAGCTGTGCATATGAAGGTGCTGGGTGAGGGGTGCTGCAGCAGGAGGCTGGTCTATGAAGGAGGGCCGGGGAATGGGCACAACACCAGAGTACATAGAGGGGCTCAAAGGAGAGGACTTGAGTTGGTTGAAGGAAGGTGACGAGTTCTCCGACAGCTCCTCTTTGGCCTCATAAGGCCGGTAGGTCAATTCTGGACCACTAACTGTCTCCTTCTTAGGTGGCTGGATGCCATTAGTGACGCCCTTCCTCTCTGCATCACGGCGCTGTTCTTGCTCGGCCCGAAAGCGATCCTCTGCATCTGTAAGGTAGCGCTGGATCATCTCCTCCTGGAAGGGCTGGCGGTTGCTGGTAGTGAGAAGACTAGCAAAGATGAATTTCCTCTCCCCTTGCATGGTGGCTCGCAGGATGCCCAGGCTGACCTTGACATCAGCACTGTACTTGTAGGTATCGCTCTCTGTGCTGCTCCCACCACTGCTGCTCATACTACTCCCCGTTCCGTTGAGACGCTCGCTACCTGAGGAGGGAGAGCCTTTCCCAGAATCCTCTGAGGCGTGGGCTGAAGGCGAGCCATCCTTGCTGCCCTTCCTCCCCCTAAATGAGCCCTTCTTCTTCTCCCCACCCTCCTGCTTGACACCTCCAGCTCCAGCATTCTTTCCAGTCATCAGACCGCCCACGTTTTTCTTAAGCTTGCTGCCTAGGCTCTTGCCAAAACTGCCAAGCTTATTTGCCACAGAGTCTGCCCTCTTCTTGTCTTTATCCTTGTCCTTCTCCTTCTTGGTTTTGTCCTTCCCTGTTGTCCCTGTTCCTACCCCTGCCGATCCACTGCTGGAGGAACTAGATGAGGAAGAGGAGCTGTTCTTGGCCAAAGACCCACCTCCATTGACCGTTGATCCTGTGGTTGTGTCTCCATTCCCATTGGAGCTGCTGCTGACGGACTCCTTGTCTGACTCTCCTGAGTCAGGAGGCGTGCGGGCATCCTCTCCTGCTGATGCTGTGGGAGACTCGGGCTGGGCCAGAGGGGCTTGCTGCAAGCAAACAAACCAGAAACACGAGCTAGTGGAAAAACACTGTAGAAAAATGTACATCAGGCCCCAATCAAAGAAAAGAAATATTGTTAAGAAATGGGGAAAAAAGAAAAGTCACATTCTGGTTAAATAAAAAAACAGTACAGCCACATGCCCCTCAGGTATGGGAGGAAATAAAATCCCCACAATATATAGAGGATGTGAAAAGAGGGATTCATAGAGCAGTTTTTTTACAGAGTAATCCAGAAAAACAAATGACTCAGTTTCCGAATGCCGTTTTATGTCTACAAAACACGTTAAGGAAGCTGTAAAATAAAGAATGCTGTATTTGGAAATGGAATGACCTACACGATGATGCAGTTTTCTGATCTCAAAAACGAAGCAGTTACAAAATGCCCCAACACACCGCAATCCTCTGGTAGCATCGCTAAGCAGCCCCTGCAGCTTAACCATGAAACTGCTATGGACCTATCCTTCCAAGCTGCCTGATGTCAGCATGTGGCACACAAGAGGACCTTTGTCGCAGTGTGACTTTATTATCTGGTCATAAAGAACAGCTGGTCTGATGGGAAAGGAAAAAAATATTGCCCTTGTTTATAATGAGTGTGGGAAATTAACACTAACCACAAGTCATTGTAATACTTTAAGTCTACCAACTGCTTTGGCATCTGTCTGATCATCATGTTACGAGTCGGGGTTTCTTTTTTATTCCAAAACTCAATTTGGCTGGTCAAAAAGTCTTTGGAATACTCAACCAGCCATCTTGGTTAGTTATAAATAATTCACTTTTTTCCATTCTTTTTGTTTTTGTATCACTCTTTTATTTTGTTTGGGCAAAAGCAGGAGGTCCAATAAAACCTCTGATGAATCCTGTTGTCTGAGCTTGCTTTTGATGTAGAGGAGCAAACAGGACATGGATGTATGGACTTTCATCTTTACCTCACAGGGCAGGGGCAGCCAGGAGACCGTCATGTAGCTGTGTAACATCTGGAGCTTTGCCTCCAAAGAGAGAGCCACACTGGGAGGAAGAGGGAGAGAAGCAAGTCAGGGCTCAGCGAGAGGAGACCAACACATTCTGCCAGAGCTCCAGGGAAATTCTAATTACTGTTGGTGTTTAGATAGTTGATTATGTTATTTTATGTTAAAATATAATAATGTTCTTGCTGTAAGCCAGACACAAGCTGGATTCTAAACCATGACAACAGAGGTGAATGTGCAATCACAGAAAATGGATCCAAAAGAATATGCAACGGTAGCCAGCAACAGAAACATCAATGCAGCGTTACGACGAGAAACAACATACTGTGGACGCATATACAACACAGAAGGTTATTCCGTTATAAATAGATGAAGCTGTTCCCAGGCATAATGGTAAAGGTTGCTAACCTGATATGCCATATAAATGTTGGGCCTCTCCTTTTGAAGATTTACATGCTGCTGCTAAACGACTGGTAATTTGGTACACTAAATAGCAAATGCACTGAAAGCATTCTTGTCCTGCACTAGCCTTTCTACTCAATGACCTTTTCCGAACAATGCTAACAGTCACTCATAATATCGTCGTCTCTGTCCACCATTTCAGCGGAATAAGACATCCACGGTGTCATCAACTGACGTAAATAAGGTGGAAGGTTATTTTTACCGAGCTGCCATTTTGGTGCTCCTTCCCCTGGGCCATTCTTCATAGAAGGCATTTAGAGCTAATCTTATTGTCACTGGCAGTGAGTGTCGCTAATCTGGAGTCAGGGGTCAATCCCTACACGCTGACACTTCGTCCTAAAGGGACAGCTGTCTATAATGACGTACGCATGCAAGTGACCGTGTGCCACGCTGCTGGGGATTTTCTCTTTATGAATACATTTGACCTGACAAACATCACGGGACGTAAAGGCATAAGAGTTGTTTTTAAAAGGAGACCATACTTTGCCAGCATCACGTTGTCCGTGTCGTTCTTGCCCCACTCCCAAGCTTTCCCAGGGTCCACAGCAAAGTGAAGAGGCAGCATTTTGTGCTCCGAGTCCGTGAGAGGAATCACAACTGCTGGTAGAGATGGGGGGAAAGTATTCTTAGAGGAAAGATCTGAATCAGCACTCTGGATTGTCTGCAGGCGCAAATACTTTAGAGTGCAATCAATTCTTTCAATTTCTATTTTAACATCTAGCCTGCTGGATCTGACCAATATTGTTTTTGGATGGTCAAAGCTGATATTTTTAGACTGGTAAACATTTCAATGTCTGGGCGACGTCTAGAATTTCAGGGACAAACTCGTAATTTGTGCACAACCTTCAGTGCAAGCACAAGTATTTAGCATTTCTCCAAAATTCCAGATTTGTAAGGTGGAAAACACAATAAACAGTGTTTAGACCGACACTTTCTGAAATCCAATTCACTCTCACTCAAGACAGCTCTTGATTAAATGCCAATCTTCAAACCTATAACTTTATTAGTTGAACTTTCATCAAAATATAATTTAACTGTAACACTAGAAGATGGTCATTTGCTTGCTTGCTAGCTTGGTATTGAGCTACAGAGATCACTGGATATACTCAAAAGCCCAACAGCCATTAGTCACCATTCTTAAATAAACCACTAAGGTCAATATTAAAAAAAGACTGACCTATAAAGCAAAGGCACTAAGCTGCAAAGTGAGAAAGTGGGTACTATTGTTATGTACTGTCAGAAATCTCCTCTTCTAATCCTTGCAAACATTCAAATGTTAAAATTATTTGAGGGCTTTTATTTTGCAGAAAAGCTTCTCAGGAGCACCTATGATTTATGTGCTATGATTTATTGCTTTAAAATGTCAACCACTTACTAGGAGGCTGCAGAAAAGACAAAAAAAATCAATAAAAAATAAATCAATATTCAGTTGTTAATAAAGAGAAATGCTGCAGTGCATTACCTTGCTCTTTGGAGCTGTCCTTCTGCTCCATGGAGACCAGGGCAGAAAAGTGCGCCTGGTCGTATGCCAGGACCAGGGGCGAGCGATGGCACTTGGCAGTTGGCACTTCCAGTGGTAGGTAGATGCCTCCGAACGGGATGGGAGCAAAGGCTAGGGAAGACATTAAACATCTCAAAAGCACAGCCTCAGCACTCTTTCCTGGGTGGATCTGAGCCAAAAATAAAAATCAGCATTCACCTCAAATCCAAACCAATATTTCTACTACCAGCTGCCAATTATGAGTGTTGCATTAATTCCATAACAAGACTGAAGTGTCTCAACCGTGCGGCGCAAATGAACAGCTACTACAGTCATCAAACCATTACGGCTGTTGCTTCAGTTCCTGTGCATTTGTTTTGTGTGACAGAAATGGGTCACAATGGGTCACATCTGGCAGCACCTGTTTGGTTTAACCTGCTTGAGATACCAGATGGGTGGTGTTTACTTCATTAGGACAACTCAGACAAGTCATCAGTCACTGACAACTTCAAATGTTTTCTTCAAATACTTCCTTGTCATTGTCTAAATTTTCTGTGTAAGTAAGTGTATCGCAAATTATGCAGTCAACTATCTGAGATTCAAAAACATAATGAATGTGATTATATTATGCAATACATTGCATGATCCAGTAGCAATGTGAGGCATCAGGCATATTTACCCTCTCCTCCAGAGTCCCTCAGCATGGTGTCGGCCACCACCACTATGGGCCTTCTGAGGACGTGAGCCAAGACAAAGACGTGAAACTCCTCTAAACTCTCATAAACTGGTTCATCTGACGACTCCGCCCTGAAGACAACAACAACAACAACAACAACAACAACAACACGGCTTTTGGTTAACAGAAGCACAAATTGGTTAGTAGTATCAGACTAACGGATTCCTTATGACTTATAGAAAAAAGAATTGTAGAATTTTTGGTGGGCCAAACACAAACTTCATAAACATATATATGAGTGTAAGAACATTGAAAAATACCTACATTAAATTTGGAGCCACATTAACACTAAGTGTTGTAGAGCTTTGTCAGTATATTTAACCCACTGAACTGAAGGCGTTTTACAATAAATAGCAGATTGACTAAAATGAGGGCCAGCCACTGTGAGCGCAGTTGTTTGTTCATGAATAAAAACATGAGTGCGTGTTGGGTTAACAGGCCCCGCATTGTCCGTGGCCAGACCTTACCCGTTGGTGCTGTTGGTGCTGTAGTGTATTCTCGGCTCACTGGAGGCTAGCTTCAACAGTTCATTCCACTCTTTCTGCCACTCCTCCTCCGTGTACACCAGGCCAGACTGAGGAGAAAGGACACGCACACACACACACACACACACGCCATTTAGAGAGGGAGTGTCAAATGTCACAAAAGCATGCACTGACGTTATGGAGTCTTACCACTAGGTTACATACTGACAACTGGGGAAAGAAAATTAACTAGAGCCCTTACAAATCCTTGCATCGTTCACACAGTAGCAACAGAGTCCTCATCAATATCATGCTTATAAACCTCCATATATAGACAGAAGGAAACTGATTAATATGTTATTTTTCCTCAGAATCAATGTCCCTAATTAAATAAAGCGCATTCAGACAAGAAAGCTTCCCAGTGCAGCCACAGTTCTCTACTGCTAGCCACTGTGCAGCTCCACTAAAGCCATTTTGGTTTAAGTGATTTACTTAAGGACACCTCTGAGGTAAAACTGTTGAAGAATGGGTGAACATTACGCAGTAATGGAGTGTGGCATCTCCTCTGTGGGTGTCTGCAACCACTTTGGGAAAACACACTTACTGTGCTGCGAAGGGAAAAGTCTTTGACCTCTGTATAAAAAATAAAATAAAATAGACTCTAAAGATCCTCTTTTTGCCTTCGTAGAATGTTGGAAGTAAAGTGTAGTGCATACACAACTCAAACAGTCTCTCTCTGGGGTTCTGATAAAGACTATTGATAGTAGGTGGAGATACCAGCACTTACAGATAATATAGTTAAACAATAGGGCTAAAACACTATTTGTGTTTGATAAGGTCATCGGCATGTTGTCAAGGCTGGACTAAGTGACAAAGAATTACTATCAACTGTTAACGACAATAAAACACCCAAAGAGAACACTTAAAACCACAAACAGGCAGGCAATGTTCACTATTTGGAAATGGGTTTGATATTTAAATCCTGACAAGCCTGCAGTGCAAACTTTTAAATGTATTGTTGTTACAGCAGTCTTAGTACACACACACACACACGTACAACCCAACCCAACTGTTTAAGCCAGTGTAATTTTATAATGCCGATAATATTCAGTTTTGTATTTTATTATCAACGCTGTCATAGAGGTGTTCATTCGATTAAATGTTTCAGCACTGAGGTCATTGTTAGAGGTGTTGTTGTAATGGACTGCATTATATTGAGAGTTGTTCCTAATATTCTGCCCCACATATTTAAATAGGGACAAAAAAATGAAGAAATAGGAACGCCTCTCAAGACAACGCAGTCCAGTAACACACCACATTAAACTTCAACAATAAACATGTGACTGAGTTTTCATACTTCTGGCAATGTCAACAAAGACTGAACGTGTGAACTTTGTGGCGGTACAATTTGTGACAAGAGATGTTAATGCAAAGACTTTTAACAGGATTTCTTCACAAGCCTGATGATCAAAAATGTGTAGCGCTACATATAAAATATTGTACAAATACTGTATTACAGAATTACTATAGGCCTGAAGCAACTGTAACTTGTGTAGGACTGGCAAACCCATACGTCCCCATACGTTTGGGCTCTGATCATTACATATACTATTTATTGGTAAGTTTCCAGCAACCCAATGTTGTCCTGCCTGTTTCTGGCCTTGTTTCCTGTTGCCTCTGTGTTTTTTGAAAGAGCTGGAATTGCATGTAACACAGAAAACTAATCAACAATAGTGAGCTGTGTGCATTTGACATTCCGAATGTTTTACTGCACAGGCATAGGGAGTGCGTAAAGGCCTTTGCTTGTCCATTGTCCCTGTATATTTTTTCCCCCCATTTGGTCAAAGGCGTCAAAATAACAACATTCTGATGATAAGTTCACAAGGTTCTCTACGCTTTAGACAAAGATGAAAGCAACGTGGAGCCTCTATAACAGACCTCTTTGTTCTGCTGGGTCTGCTGCCACCTCCACCTGCGTTTCAGTGCATCTCTCTCCAACCCGTGATCCATCAGCGTATACAGGGACTTCCGTAGCATCAGGTCCCGGTCATGAAAACCCCACATACCTGCAACAGAAAACAAAGCATTTAACACACCAAGTAAAGCTTATATGTAAAATTGCACTTGAAAATGATAAAATAATGAAGAGCAGCAGGCAAGTCATGAGCTTTTTGGCATTTTTGTTTTAGTGCCGACGTGTTTAAAAGACCAAAATTAATAAATTAGCTGTAAACCCATAAATGAAAGGATACATTTGTAGCTCTTTTTTGCATTTTTTAAAAGCACTGGTAAGCACATGAATATTACTTTCACATCTTCTAGTCAGGAGACGCACTACATGGGCTTGGAACAATGCCTGAACATGAGTTAGGACATTATTAATTTTCAGGACTAGGGCTCCTGAGCGGGGGCTAAGTGAGCGTGTACTGCAACATTGTAAAACGCAATTAGGTTAAACTAACAATGTAGCGCTCTTGATGAATGCTAATGGCGTGTGAACCTGCACGGTACTGGGGTCTTGTTTGAAAGGTCTGCGATGCTCACCAAGCGAGGCCGCATGTAACAGGCAATTTCCGTCTCCGCTTGTTGCCAGGGGCAGCAGGCTCTGACAGTTTGAAACCACTTTTGTCCACCAGTTCAGTCGCCCTGCAGACAAATAGGAAAAACTTAGCTCACGTTTGCATTACAAAATATGTCGCGGTATTAATCCAAAACAATTGTTGTAGTCATTCCAAAATGGAAAAAAATTAAGAGGTTCGGAAGATAATCATATTGTGTCGAAACGAGATTTTCCACGTTGGAAAATAGGATGTCACATTATAGAGTACAGAATAAAGTTTTGCTTTTATGTCAGCAGGCATGTAATATGTTTTCCCTAAATTATTTAGAAATTAAACTATTTAACTGCAACATCAAGATGCAAAAACCTCTACTTTAAAAATGTGGTAAATATGGCTCAACTTCATCACAGCAGACATTTTTACTTGTCACAGCAAGCAATTTCCATTTGGATGCTTTAAATATGACCGACTGTGGAATTCTCAATTTTATGTGTGTGTGTGTGTGTGTGTGTGTAAAAAAGATTGTCTGTTATGTTCTAAAGTTGAAGCATTCCACGTAGTGTCAAAGTTAACTTTATTGTCAAGTCTGCCATACGTACAGGACATATAGAGGCTTGAATGGGAGGTTGTATGCAACGCACTTTTGAATGCATGGTTGCTTCATGTATGATTGGTTGCTTTTGTGTGGGGCTGTTCGCTATATGATTTATGTGGTGAATCAGCTGTAAATCAATGGTACATTTTTCAGTGTAGTAGCTCTGTATCTACATTAACAGAAAAGGCATGTCATGTCCTGTAACAAAGAACAGGTCATTCTTTAAACAGCAACCCCTGCGTGAAAATCCAGGAATCTCATATGTTCAGTTGGCGTTCAGTTCTTCTCACCGGCATGCTCCAAGGCCACCATCATCGATTGCTCAATAAGGTCCCTCTCGATGAAGCCACGGAAGTCGTCCCGGTACACGGTGAGGTCTGGTAGTTGGAAAGTGCACAGGGGCGTGTCCAGAAGTGGCTCACTGCTGCTACCTCCAGTGCTTGAGATGTGAGAGCGGGCCAGGGACACGATGGTCGAGCTGGCGTGGGAAATGCCCCTCGACAGGCGCTTTTCTGTAGCTGCTAAAAGACGATGGTAGAGGATGTGGAGAAAAGGTGTTATATACAGTAAGTTATTATATGTAATTCTTTATAGTCATCTAGCAAACCTGGACATATTCAGGAGAAATTTGGGAAAGAAAAGCAAGGGCATGTTCCAATGCTTAAGTCAAGTGTCAAAACAAGCTATTACTGATAATTGTCTGGACCTACTTTCAGGTGCTTTTCATCAGTGTTTCCTCATTTATCATCACTTACTGAGCCCAGCACTTTAAACTAGTGTTTCTACCTGTAACATTATGTTATGCAACACAAAAACCTCTCACTTGCTGGCGGCCTCACCTTGCACCACCTCATCCTGGCGGTGGAGTACAGGCCTTCCAACTCTGGCCATCTCCTTTTCGGGAGGAAGATACGTCCTCTCTTCTGAGAACGAATACGGCAGGTTCCCAGCATGCACCTGACGCAGCTGCTCAAAGTCACTGAGGGCAGCAGTGAAATCCCAGTTCTTGCCTACAGACAGAAATAGAGAGGTGTGAACATCCGTCTGAGCTGCCAGGTCCAGCACGACAACCTGAATCTGGTTTCTAATGACATCCGTAATGAGTTTAAATATTTACCACAAATCAATGCAATCATAGGCGGTCTTATGTAAAGGCCACTGGCACATTCCATTGCTTGGGTAAATATCAGAATTTGGAGCACGTCTCGGCTCGCTGGCTTGCTGCTGTTCACTGCATTGCATTACATTTTCAACCCATATTCTTATCTGCAACTTGTGTTGCTGCTAGGCAACAGGAGCCCAGTTGACTCCAGCTATACCTTGCTCCTGTTAGTGTATGGTAGTGTAATTAATAGTAACAAGACAGAAACACTGACTGAGACAACGGTCAATTTCACCAACTGGCAACTTCAAAGCAAACTTTAAAGCAATAAAGAAAACATAGCAGGGATTGTGCAGGTAAGAAACCCCAAAGGGCTTATTGTAAAAAAAGTCACCTGTGTAATTTACAATTTATCCAAATACTATGGCTACGTGTAAAAGATGGAACAAACAAAGATTAAAGTAAAGGATAAAAATAAAGAGAATCCAATTGTAAATTAACTAAATACATTTGGTGAAGACATAACTGTTTTGATGAATGTGCTCTTAAAGTCTCTTGATTTGATGAAGAAAGACTGATTGTATTGGTGGTATGATGGAATACTCCTTAACTCACCTTCTAGCAGATCTCTGGCCAATCCTGGTTCAGCTCCAGTGGAACGGACAAAGTCGGACAGGACTGCGTCCATATCCACGGTCATGTGATCATGAATTCACAAGTTTGCGGGTTGTATCCGGGCAGAAAAAAAATTAAATAAAAACCAAACACGGACTCTGCTCTCCAGGACAGGACAGCAAGGGAAAGGGTGGTGGGGAGGCCCAGTCCTCTACCTTGTGCTACTCTACCAGCCACACCTGGGGAAAAAACAAAACAATGCAACACACAGATAAAATAAGATTTATAAGATTTAAACCTGCAGGAATAAACTCAAAGTGAAGCAAAAACATCTCAATCACCCCCAGGTGGCTGCTGTAGCTCATAAACACCACCCACTCCATGTCAGCACATGGGACATGAAGCACACTGAGAAATCAAATACAACGTTTTTGTCATTTTAGGTAGTTCTCATCACGCTGATGTTTGTTCAAGCGTTCATTTTTCGGATAAACTAAATTTAAACCAAAATTCTGTTATTTGTTGCTAAAAAGGGGGGTACCCTCGATACCGATCACTACCGCACAGACTCTGGCTCCAGATGACATCACCCACACAAGATGGCAGCACCTGCATCAGGGATATTTTGGCTTCATTTTTGTACAGTAGGAGGAAACGGAGACACGTCGTCCATCTTTACATACAGACTATGGTTTACAACGAGAGGCATGCTGATATAATGTCCCTGCTCAACCCCTTTTCAGATGCTAGCCTGTTGTGGCCTGCGTGCTTTGAACTTGACACCCTTTCAGTCATGTGTACCACCCAAGACGACAGCTGTGGCACACAACGTGAACAGGTTTGACGAAGAGATTTGCCATGAAACCAAACAAAAGTCAAATGACAACATGTATGTAGAGCAGCTGCTGTTAAGCGTGATGTTGGTCATGTGGGCAACTTTGCTGTGGTTTCAGTCTTCATCCTGTTTTTGTGAACACTTTAATTAGCTGGTATGAATTCAGAGAAGCTGTCAGGATCCATCACTTAAGTCGTGCTACTCTTAAATCTCGACTCGAGACCAGTGCGCTTCAATACCGCCTTCAGATGTGACCTGTTGAATATGTAAAGACGGACAAGATTTCTTTTTCTGCCAGAGGAACTGATCATGAAGGGCCTGAGCACAAACCATAGAACACAGGGTTGGCAAGTAACTGGATCTCACTGTCCTATACATTTTAAAGTCACATTTCATTGAGCTGTGTGGCATTTAAGGAAACCATATTCCTTCGAAGAGGCCTCTTTGAAATCAATTAAGACAATTTTACTCCTCAAATTTCATCGGCAGGGCCAAAGGGTCGGCATCAGTTGGACACTGAAATCAATACAGGAACATTATCAAGACAGCAAGAGAGAAAAAAAGAGTCAGCAACAATGGGGCCGTTGACACAAACGTAGAGGGCAATCGATGCACAGCCAGACTAAAGGAATTAATCAAAGGAGGTCTGGCTAAAAAGATGTACTTTGGGGGCCAAGCTTAAGCTAAAAGCAGGAAAAGATATTCTGAGCATACATACACCTTTTCAGCAGTGCTTTGTACCACACGCGGACAGTTACAAGCCTTGTTCCGTGACGTTTGCCCTTCCACTTTGCTGGGTTAGTATAATGTGTAAATAAGTGTTTCAAACATCTGGTAAATGATAAACCTTGCTGATCAATGCAGGTCAAAAATGTTTCATCTTAGGGCTGAAAAGCTAAAAGCAAATCATTTACATACCAACATAGTGACTTCAATACAGCGTCCATCATATAATCAGCGCGTGAATAATGACAATGTTCTGTGGGTATCTTAATTACAAAATTATCCAGTCATCATGCCGCATTGAAGTTCAGAAACTGCCTAATCCAGTTTTGAATGACTTTTCTTTTTATCTACCTACAGTCATCTATTCCCATCCGTCCCATGGCTCATCCACCACCCAATGTTCCTGCCTCATCTCTGACTCAGTGAACCCTTTTCCACTGCGCCTGATGAGTCACGAGTTTACTCTTCTTACACCTCTCCATCGTTCTCTCGCTATACGCTCTCCTTACCACCCTCGGCTTCTCTATCATTATTACAGTAAAAGACCACGCAGGCACGCAGGGGAGGAACAGACTTCAGTACAAAAGGCCTTTCTCAGCCAGCAGAGTATTTCTAAAGCGTTCTCTGCAAATTCAGGCATTCAGCAGCCTCCAGTGCAGGGTCTCTTAATATTCATGCAGTATGTCAGTTCTGTGATTTTCAGGTCTACTGATCACATACACAACAACTTAGAGATATTCGACTGAGGCCAGTAAACCATTTGAAACGAAGGGGTTTTCAAAACAGACTTAGACCCCATTCAGACCAACACAGAGTTGTTGGTTGGGCCGGACTGTGTTCTGACTGGTAATAACGCACCAGGGGCTGTGTTGAGAGTGCGCATGTTGCTATTGGTACCAGCAAGAAGTGCACATGGGAGACATTTACCTTCAAGGCTTTAGGAAGTTAGGTGAAGTACTATATAGAGCAAAGTCTGTGTAGCGAGGAGGTTGGGGTGGATGAATAGTTCAAACACTGGAGACCGTTGGTCGTGTCCCGTGTGAAACTTGACTTATCAATTTAACCCAAAGCATGAGCGTAGATTTGGTGCCTAAACCTAACCAAGCCATATCACATCGTTAACCACATGTTCGGTCAGAAAGCCTTGAAGGAAAACGTCTCCCAAGTGCGTAACAAGATGTAATGCGAGCCAGTCCAGGAATTCCAGTTTGTTATCAGACTAAAACAAAAAAACATGTCTATAGTTCTCCAAGGCTGGAGTTTCAAATTTAAAGCAGAAGGTTATCAAGGCAGCAATCATTTTCTCGTCTGTCTCAGTAAACAGTATAATTGGCATGATGCTGTAAAAAAGGGACACCGTGAGGTATTGCCTCTAATATGTGTACTTGCACATGTTTGATTAGGCACCGCACTGTGTTTCTCTGTGGTGCACTGCAGTAAAAGCTGAGCCAGGATCAACTTTTGTATCAGACTGACCTGCATTTTTTTGTGCTAGAGCCTACCAATGAGCACCAGCGCAGTAGTCTTATTTCAATGAACGAGGAGCCTGAGTTTTATTTGACACAGAGCTATTGTTGCATTGGAGGGTGATCTAAAGTGGTCATTTGACCTTCCTGCCTGGGGTTGAATGCAGGTTGGATGTTGCCGGGCTTTGGTGGACACGTTTAAGGCATTAGGGATAATTAATGAGGGGATGAGAGTTTAAGGTTACTGACATTTAAACATTTCCCACTCTCCATAAAAAAGAGAAAGTAAGAACAAAGTGCAAAGAGCAAGACCGAACAGAGAGAATGACTGACGAGGTAAAACTGTAACTAATCTGTTTAGTAATTATGTATGAACATTCTTTTCTAGTTTGGTTTCACAGGTAACACACAGGTGCAGGCTCGTGACTCTGAACACTGACAACGAGGATTTAGCTTGTCGACCAGTCTCATATATGAATGAGTTCAATGCAAGAGGCATGCATCACACATGCTAGCTATATATATATATATTATTTAATAACCTTGCAGAAATGTCAATTCTAGAAAAATCAGTGAAGCACCATCTGTAATTAGGGTTCAAACTTACCCTCACTCCCTCGGTGGCTTTAGCAGAATCCAGCCTGTGCCTGGATGTCAGGTCACTATGTAAAGCCTCTTATTTGTTTACTCAATAGCTTCAAATAAAAAGGAAATTCACTGGTTTGATTACTCCGACAAAGTTAGTTGGCCTATTGTCTACAAATACTTGCAAAAGGACAGCTAGAAAACAAATGGTGAAAAGTGCAATAAAAGTGAAGGGCTGTGGACAAAAAGTACCAGCACCGACAAACAAAAGGCTGGCTGTTGTCACTCTGGGCCTGCAACATCAGGCATTCCTGTGAACCCACTTTGATGCAATGTTGCCTGGCTCTCCTTTGAACACTTACAAAACAATGTTTTTTGAGAAAAAGCCAGTATCCTCACAGATTTTGTACCACAGGGCCTCTGGTGGTACACCATAATATCATAAAATCACTCATCTTTTCTGAAAATTGTTTTAACTGTATTATATGTACAGCAAAAACATGCCATTTTTTATTATTTATTTATCGGATCAGATTTGAGCCCATATTAGCAGGTCAGATTAACCTACAAGTGTCAAGCATTGTTAAGGAAGATTGTTGCTACATGTCTTGGTCAGGGATGGAAAGAGTACTAGAATATTTTACTCAAGTAAAAGTACTGTTCATTTAAAGACATTTCACTCTAGGACATTTAAAATTACTGTGTAAAAATGTACTTGGATAAAAGTAAAGTCAGTCAGTTCAAATGTACTCTTCGTTAAAGGGGGTGCAAAACATTTTATATGATGATGAGGATATGCGATAGGCCTATTAAATTAAAAAACAAATTTAGGCTACAAGTGCATTAACATGTCAACATATCCACATCACACCAGAGAGTCCCTATGTCCAAACCAACAATATATTGCACTTTGCAGCCTGTGCATACAACTGACGATCAACTACACATCCGCCTTCCTCGGCGAAGCCTCACTAGAATTAATCAGAAAAGAGGACACAACACAATGAGAATTAACGACAATAAATAAAAAGAGCTTTGCACAACGTGTAGGGCGCGCGCACACACACGCAATGCTATGTTGCCTAGCAATGTTGACTCCTTTGGAGTTACAACCATCACAGTGAGTGAGTTTGTTGTAATCACCTGTCTGAACAACAGTCTGTGAGCCTTGAGCACTGTGAAGTCCTCCACGACCTGCTCTAGGTTCAACTTCTTTGCATGATCATTCTCAAAATATAATATAATGTAATCATAATAATATAACTCTCTGTCCCCCTCTAAGTGGTCCACTCAGCCTCTTTCCACTAAGTGTGACCAAGTGTGGAGATCAATCATATACCTTACAAATGATATTTCATGCCCACTTCTTTATCGTATAGAATCCTTTTTATATACAAGAAAGCCCCTGTGTGGACTACTGGCTAACATTAACGGCGCTGCAGCCAACATGGGACAGTCAGTGATTTGTGTCTGGGATGGCTGAGCTTTTGTCTGGCAGGAGGGTTTACGTAACAGGAGCTGCTGACAACACGTGGGTGCTGAGCTGAGGACTGGGAGAATGGCCTGGATCACTGAGGGAGACAGAGAGGTCACCACAACCCACAGCGTCAGACCTCGGTGGGCTGAGAGGGTCAATGTGCTGCTGCGACTGGGGACACAAGTTTGTTTTGCTAGCCTTTAGATAATTTATGAAGGAAACGCTTTTATATTCTTCTTATGGAATGCATGCCCTCATATTTAGGATGTTATCTACAGTCACACCAGGAGAAACCGTGGAGTACAGGTACTGTGACCAACGAGCAGCTGAATTGGTGGAGTTTAAAAAGGCATCATTCCAGCCAGATTCTGTAACCTGACAGAAAAGACAAGTGCAAACTAGAGTTTTTGACTTTGAGTACTTCCTAAAGATGTAGGAAAGAAGCTGAAGACAGTGATCAGTGAGAAAATAAGAGGAGTAAAAAAAAATACACTGGCCAAATGGAGAAACAGCTATGTAACCAAACAGTAATACACCAACAAGACATTTTTAGATATGATCTGCAAAAAAAGCCAGCCAGGTTCCAGATATCTGAGTCAGTGTCTTGATTTTTCTTTTATCAAATGTCACCTTTTGGCCTGACTTTCAGACAGCATAAAAACCACAAGAAATAAGCACAAAGGCAACTTACTCTACAGCCATTATTTCCCAATACTATGTTTCTAAGGACAAGACAGAAAGGAGAAGACTATAGCCTACTGCGTGCAAAGGATGCTAGTGCTCTAAAAGCTTTGTCGTGCTTCACTGTGTAGGTTACTCATGCAAGGTCACTCAATATGGCATGACCTAAATTATGAGAACATCCACAACTATTGTCTTTTTACAATGTTGAAGGGGAGATGTGCCAACCTATTATTTATTAACATGAACCCATACATTTGAACCGTATCTAAACTTTTTCTAATTTAAAAGGATCTGCAATATGTTTGGCCATAGAAGTTGGAAGCAAAATGATCATGCATTATTAAACCAGCGATAAACAGATTTATGCTTTTGGCCACGTTGGGGCAGTGGAAACAAGTTGCCAACTTTGGTGAGACCTTCCCAAATGTTCGGTTTCCCATTAATGGTCAAAACGGGATGAATGGCCGCATCTATAAATGTGTCAGTTCTATTTTAGGTCAATCACATTAACCTTTCCTGTGATCTCAACGACTGTAACACACCCTTCTAAGTCTTGCAAAAACCATGTGAGTAATGAGATAAAGGGAATAAAGTAAGCAAACAGGGGAGGACAATGTGGCTGGTGGAGCAGGAGTGATAAGTGTGGCTCCAGTCCTCCATTGCTGGTCCAGAGAGATGGTGAAACAGAAAGCACAACCTTCCAACCTTTTGGACAGAACTATAAGTGCTGTCAGCTAGGGCTAGATCAATATATCAGCTTCTATTAGACTATTTTAGATATATCGTATATGTCGGGTGATAAGTAACTAGAAATTGCAGTACAGAAATGCCAAGCTAGGTTAATTTAAACAGTGTCTCCAGCACTGAGAAATGTCCTGCTTAGTATGCATCTTGGTCACAATCCTTTGAAAAAAAACAAGTCCATGGTATCCCCATTAAGATTGTCTACGTTATGTGCTTTTGATAAATAAGTACTATTGGCCAAAATATCGTTAGCAGTTTTTTCAAACTCTCAAATATTGACATCAGCCTCAAACATCCAGCATCGGCCGGGCTGTACTATTATACTAACTAATGAGGAGACTTTGTAAAGACGGTGGAACTGGTGAGAATGTGGTTACAACATGGGAAGTCGTGTACGCTGATATGTTACGATATGCTTGCCGTTCACGCGGTAAGTCGCGAGAACAACGCTGCTAGGAAACGGCAACATAGACGCCAAAAGACTCCTCATTGTTCTCTTGACATTCTTCACTTCTTTCCAAGAAATGCTACTTTCTATTTATATCAACATTTTTCTGACATATTCTAAAATCGCAAAGAAAAACTGAAATTATAATACGTGAACTTAACTTATAGAGTCAGCAAACACATCACAACTCGTTAATTCCACTTCCGAGGTCGTGAATACCATAAGACAGGGGCATTCATGTGGACTCTTCTTGTAAACACGGTAAACACGACCACAATCTCCACATGATTGCTGCACTTAAGTCTCAATCGGTCTTATGTTGTCAGAGTTGTCAGTAAGTGAGCGCTCTATCTGCGATAGGCGCAGCTTATTGTCTGTAAAACCACAGAGAAATGCATACAAACTTGTAGGGGTAAGTGGAGCAAATGCTCCCTTGTTAAATTCCCTTTCTTAGTGAGTCAAAAGCTACAGAAATAGGGCTGGGTTTGCAGAGAACAATCAATCTCAGCAAACACCTTACGACTGAGGAAAACCAGAAGAGGAAGAAAAACAAAGGTGTGGTAGGATGGCTGTCCTTCAGCTGTCTTTATCTGTAGAGTGCTTTAATCTGGTTACTGACTGAGCCCAGTCAGCCTACACTGACTCATTATATAACATGAGAGCTACAGATGGGCAGGAGGCTGATCGCTGCCTGGCTAAGGAATGGAGGAAAACCCAGCCCTTTACACAGTTCTTCCCAAGTATCTCAGCTGAACGGAGCAGTACAGTGGCATTGCTGCACATGTACTCTTGCACAACAGAACATAGACAGGCAATGCAAATCCTTGCTTGGCATAGCGTAATATTCTATATTCTTTACTGACAATGTTGTAGTTATACCATGACTTAGAATAATTGCTCCGCCTGTGAAGAAAAAACGGAACTTATCTCAGCCAATTGAGGCATTTTTTTTGCAACATCAGTCGTCTTCAAGGGCAACTGGATGCATCATATGAACAGTGTAACGTAGGCACATTAATTTCTATGGGCTTGCATAATGGTATAGCATATGATAAGCATTGCATTGTAAATATCCTCCCTGGCTGATACAAGGCCGCTGCAGAGATGTTCTTCCTATATTCTCAAAGTCAAAATAAATTAATTTATAAAGCACATCAAACTGATATCTTCATTTTAGAAGGGGAAGACCAAAAGCCTTTCTCCTTTCAGAAAGAAAAGGAAAACGCAAACAACACAAAATTTTAAATTCTCTTAGCTTGGCACTGCTAGCCATTACTGCACATTCTGCTTGTAAACTGCTGCCTCACTAATTCCCCCACTCAGCTGAGCAGATGTGCTTGACCAGTACTGGAGGGAGGGGACTGATTTTTTCATGTGCTATTGGTTTACATCTCAGAAATCAATTGGTTTACATCTCAGAAATCAATACAGTAAAATAGACAAATTCCCAGGACAAAAGGAAATATAAGCTGGTCATTGGAGGAAAATCAGTAAAACCCACTGAACTCCAGCAAAACAGAACATCCACAGAGCTTTTTGTTGACATGTGAATTATAGAAACTAGTGGACCGTTTCATGTCCATTAGCTAAGAACTGCTTCTACCTCTGCAGCAAGGACTGGTTATCTTCTTCCCAAATAAGGACATTAATTATCTTTCACCACTGGCCAGTGTCGAGCTTTACCGAGACCTTACAAGCAAGTGGGATTTCAAAATTCCAAAACGTGGAAGAAAAAGAAAAATCTGCCTCCCTACAAGGAACATGTTTCAGAGAATTCCCTTAAGCAAGTTTATTAGTATTAGTATTATTATTACTACTCTAACGGATAATATTTTTGCAGTGTGAAACACACAGCAAGCACATTCCAACCCTGATGAAGTGCTTGATCACCAGCTGTGGGCGTCTGTGTGTGTAATACGTAAGACAACACCAGTTTGAATGCACACACAGCTGATGTCAGAGATTCCTCTCGGGAGGCCATGCCACTGGAGCTGGTCTGGTCCAAAAGCTGTCCAGTCATCGCGCAAAAATTTGCCAAGTCTAACTTCCCCCTCGCGGCCTCCCATCTCGCTTGCTGGCTCAGAAACGTTCGAACCTGATCCACGTGAACTCAGCAGCCAGCCCTTTTTCTCTGCGAGAGCTCAAAGCAAAATAAGGTGAGGAAAACAATATCTACTTACAGATCATGAAACTGAGCTTATTGTTTGGAGCGTATAGAGCCACAACATGTGTTAACCTCAGGTTGCAGTAGCTTTGAAATTCATGGCTGAGCTACAGACACTGAATAAAGTCCATCTTATCTAAAAATAGCTCACAGAACACGATGAAAAAGAAGAAAAGACATGGTTTAATGCCCGTAAGACATGGCAGACACTGGACTGCATGCATCTAAACCACAGCAATAACAACTGTGTAAGCACAACTACAGTGCCAATGCACAGAAAATCACCACCTAATCTCTGAGTTGCTAGAATTAGAGCAACCTCCTGTTTCAGATAGTCTAAAAATAATCCGCTCATAATCACAGTTTAAACATAGAAACTCTGCACTGTGCAGAGTTCAAAAAGCAGCAAACAATTAACATTTAAACAATGTCAAGACCAAAAAAAAAAAAATGCCTTGGTAAACGCCTAGCGCCTTAATTAAAGACAATCACATGCTGCTGGAGTCATCTGCTCTCGTAAAGCTCGACACCCAAGCACCCGCCCAATTTAGGCCTAATTTTCCATGATCAGAAAGACAATGACATCCCTGAGGCTGGACTGCTCTGAACACGACACAGCATGGAGAGTTGGGGCGGGCAGCCACTTACAGACAGGGTGAGTTCAAATGAGGTTTGAGACAACTTACACTGATCTTCCAGTGTGCACACTATTCAGGTGATGAGGCAATGGGACATGGCTTCGGGCAAAACGTCTCCTAGTCTGTGGAGGACATATTTGAGTGCTTCGTAGCGGTTCGCTTCAGCCTAATGTGGACATTTGCTGATATTCACTGGAGCAAAGTAATAAGAGCCAAGTCCAGCCAGCTGAAATGGGCAGTATTAGCTTCTGAGCACAAGTGTTTACGAAAGTGTCTGAGAGCTGATGTCATGGTGGAGCAGTGCATGCGGCCGAGATCTCCGAAATCACTTAGTCCCCCAAGATACTGCACAGTATGTCAACACCTGGAATGACAAACTCACATTTTAGTGGAGAAAAAAAGAAAACTTGTTCAGAATTGAATTTTAGGAAAAAAACTTTATCCGATCACCACAGGTCTAGTTCTCCATATGGCAACAATGTTTTGTGAATATAAGTAAATAGGCCTGCCCACATGTTTTCCTCTTAAATAGGATGCATCTCATTTGATAGCAGCTGGGAATTTCTGGTCCACAGTCCCTATGACTCAGCTTGAGATATCTATAAGTAAGACCGGGGGATATTTCGATATTATTAATATCCTCCTCTTCAGATGTGACAAAAATCTAACAGAGATATATTCAGTTCCATCCGTTAGTGACTCATTGCAAGTTTAATGTACCCAAATCTGTCTTTTGTTCAGTCTTTAAACTTTAGGAACTTATTTTTTTAAATTACAGGACTGTTTTGTAGTATAACACCAAAAATGAGCATTTTAACATGTTACCATGCTATTATGAATATGTACGGTAAATAACATTTTAAAAAGATAAACAATGCAGTTTTAATTTCATATAGTCTGGATTATTACTTCTCTCAAAAAGGTTTTGTGTTACTATCTTAACTATCTTTCATATCCTTAATATCTTTACCATATTGTGTGGCTGTTATGACTGCTGCCGTGGTGTATATAGTGTTTCACAGGATAACCATGCCGTTTCAATTTCTACATTGTCCACCACTTGCTGCAAATCTTAGCTTTATTTTCCTCCTTTCTGTCTGTGTGCTGTGATAGTTTATTAGGCGGTCTATTAAATCTGGCCTCAGAGGTTCCTAGTGGGTGCCCGGGGCATGCCACTGCAGTCAGGCCCAGTAATCACCAGTCAAGGAGCGCTAATTAACAGCCGCATGAAGCAGGCTACTGTGGAGAGGGCTATAGGGGATCATAAGTGGCATTCCCACATTCCACACAGAGACCACATTAGACTGCGCACCATGTCAGCATGGTGGACACCTGAAACAGCAGACAATGTTATGAGGGTATTTGATCCTCAAAGTGAATGAGCAAAGTGGAAGCTAATCTGCTATCAATGCATTCCTGGTTTAGACATTCAGAGAGAGTGCTGCAGAGCGTCCAGTGCAAAGTGCTGTTCTGCCTCTGAAGGACGGCAGCTATCGATGGATACATCGCTTCATGTGGTGAACATTAAGCATTGCTTGCAGTATTACAGAAAGCTGCCAACCTACAGTAAACTCCAGACTCTGTGGCTGATAAGTCCTCATTCAGCCCCGGCGGCCTCGTCGATTTTTTTGCCTTTGTGAGGAAATTCAAGCCTCTGCATCCATCTGAGCACTGCCCACCTATTTATTAGCAAAGGGTGGGGCAATTCGTCAGTGAATTGCAAAAAGTGTAATATTACGCTACAGTAATAAGAAAGATCATTAAAATAATCCAAAAAGAGAGAATGGTGCTCATGCTACAGGATTCCCTGTCAAAGGGTATACTGTCACATTAAAGCCAGGCACTTTGGTTAAAACCATCTACAATGTGATTTGCGGTGGAGGGTAATTAACTGCGAGTTCTAAACACCACAAGACTTCAGTTTAGCTTTGGAAAGATTTTTCATGCAGTTGTTGCGCAATGCAGAATCTATGTCCAAAACAAACTGCGATCATCAGCATCCTATCCGATCTACTCAAATATGTAGTAATGCAACTTATATCATAAATACAAGACAAAAAAAAAAACGAAATAAATAAATTAATGCTGGTAGTTTTTTGTCAATGTTGTGCAAGCCAGACTTATTTATTTTGTTAAATAAAATAGTTTAAAAAAGACAGATACTTGAGATCTAAAATGACAAACATTGTTCTTAGGCATATTCATAGATTAAACTATACACTGGAAAACAGTGTCTCTAGGTTGGAACTGACGCCAAAATATCATTTTTGCTTAGTGTACAAAGAATGTGCATATTACATAATTCACATTTTGAAGGCAAGTGAGATGACTACTGCCTTCATTTGCATATTAACCCTTGAGGAATGCAAGACATTTCTTAGACACTACCTTGAACCTCAGGCTGTGCTGTTTTAGAATTAAAGCCATTTGCTCCACTCACGCAAAACTAAACAAGACTGCTGTTAGAGAGAAAGTAACTTCAAAGGATTTAATATTAGAGGCAAAATGAAGCTGCAACTTGCAACTACCATGTTACAAGGCAGGACTAATTCAATTGTTCAAGGCCTACCCCTGCTAAATCAGCCTGAATGTGAAGCCAACCAAGCCCTGCTAGAGCTAAAGCCAGTGGCTAAACATGCACCCGCCTCTGCAGGCGGGCAGCACTAATGCTCATGTGAATCCCCACGTGCTGCAAGCCAGGCCCTGTGCATAGCAGGGCCACTTCACGTCACTCCCTATGTGATGTCATCCTGGGTGACAGGCTCCTCGTCAGGGCTGTGTGGGATTACTCCTGCAGTCCCGTATCAACAGGGGAGGGCAGGAGGGACTGCTGTCTTCTAGCCTGAACAGGAAACTACATGCGTCCACAGGCTAAAGGGGCATCTAAAGCTCATTATTCACCTGCTGTACAGCTTTGAAATAACCATTACACCCCCAAACAAATGTTGGCAGACTTTGGCTACAGCTGATGAATTTATCAACTCTACCAGCCACTTTGGCAGGTACCAATACAAGCCAATCCAATCCACCTCTGAAGCCTATTTGTTTGTCTGTTCTGACAGACTCTGAAGTATCTTTATTACATAGCTGGGTCATATTAGGTTCAATTAATTTGATATGTTTTAACAGCACATTAATGAAATTTCAAGGCAACATTTCACAAACTTACAGAAGTTCAAAGAGGCCAAATCACTTGCATTTTAGGAGTGTGCCATGTCATATTGTTCCTGATATAATATCGGTATCATTTCTGAGTAATATAAAATGTGTCATATCATGATATCAATGAAAACGCAATTTGCTGATTTACTTTATGACTACATAAAGTAGCAACAAGCATTGCTGAAAGCAAAAGCAACATTTCTACCAAATAAAGATTGTGACTTAAGAGTGTGTGGAAAGAGTCTGGATATAAAAGGTTAGGTCTACAGCAAACCACGGTAACATGTAAGCAACGTAAGCTGAAGATAATGGCAAAAAGGAAGCAACACAACAACTGATTTCACCATATTTTGCAAATTTGAGAACAAAAAGAGCCCAAAATCACGTGAGCCCAACAGCTTAATGGATGTCCAAACAACAAAAAAGACTTTATATTTTTGGGGAGATTTTATCGTATCATCAAAAATATTGTTGTTTCAAAACTACCCTGCAATATTGTGATATTATTCCAAGGCAAATTACCCACCTTTACAGGGTGCATTGATCAGAAACAGAACAATTATTTCAACATGAGGCGAAAAAGTCTTCACGTGTGACAATATTTTGCAAACAGCAACTGTGGTCACGACAGACAATGACTGTCTGGCCTGTGATCTGATCTAACTTTGTAGCCATGTTTACCACAATAATAGCGATCAATTCCCCACCCTGTACTGCTGGTACCCAGGTAGATGCCTCAGTTCTAGGTCTCCCCACATCTGACTGTTGGACTAACAGCCCTGGGCTCAGGCTGATTGCTGTGTCACAAGACTGGCAGGCAACCAGCCATGCAAGAGAGGGTGGGGCTCCAAAGAGTTTTATGAGTTGCTGTCTGGACACAGAGGCTCTCGGAGACAAGCCACCTATTGATCCCCGTCTCACTGTGGCAGTGCGGGGACTAAGGTAGTCTTTTTGAACGGTGCCGCTTAGAGAGAATGCAGATGCATTGCTTTAGGTATGCAGGTTTAATAGGTCATTTCTTCATCTTGACAATAATGAAAGCATCCTAAAAGACACAGGTGCTAGGCTTTGCTCCTGCTTTTCTAGGCTGAGTGTATACGTTGAGAAAATGAGTGGAACATGCATGCGTGACACAAAAGTCATGCGTTTGTCCTACTAACCTGAAGAAGCAATCATCTACTTACTTATTAATCTGACCGTGTTTGAGAGATCCGATGGGAATACCTCCATGGCCAAATGGGCCTGGCTCTGAAACTGGATCCATGACGTGCACACACACCTAGCGAGCAGCTGTTTGGGGGAGCCTGGCGAGAGACCAATTTAAATTTTCATGCCCTCTGCGTTGCTGAAACAGCATGGTTATCCTGTGAAACACTATATACACACCACGGCAGCAGCCATAACAGCCACACAATATGGTAAAGATATTAAGGATATGAAAGATAGCTAAGATAGTAACACAAAACCTTTTTGAGAGACGTAATAATCCAGACTACATGTTTTGCACCAGAAGGACAAAAAGGTTAAATGTCTGCTTTCAAAAACTATAATCAGAGATTCAAACTAGTTCTTTGCTGCTCTACCCTCCATTGTGTAATCATATGCCTTTGCTATGTGTAACAGAAAAACAGTGTGCCAATAATTCCATCGTCACCGGGTCTTGCAACTTCAAGAGTTCTCCACAGACATTACAGGTGTCTACACACAACATTTAAGATAACAGTGGAAGCACGTTGCCATTTTCATCACCCGTGTCACCTCATGTGTATCATCTTCAAACAAAGCTAGTACTGTGACTTGCCATTTTAAGATGCAAACTGCAAGCCGGACATTTTCATTTGGATCAACAAAACCCAAAGGGTTCAAAGAAAACCAAATTGCAATAACTCAGTGAACAAAGGCTTTAACAATAGCGGGCCTTGTTCTGTGCCATTGGACTGGCAGGATGCGAGTGGATTTATCTACTGGCTGTTTTGTGCACTGACCAAAGGGGCCATTCGTGCTTTTGACAGCCCGGCTCCCATCATCGAATCACTTACAAAGTGGCTAAACTGTTTGTCACGTGACATTTTTCATTTTACACCTTGCTGGTTTGGAATTTGAGTATCACAGGGAAGGACGCTACTTTAAAAACCTGCCCGAGGTTGCTCTCTGTGCTGCTGACCGTATGCATCAATGTGTTCCTTGAAGTGTTGAGGACTTGCATAACGAAGCCTGACAGTGCAACCTCACACACACACACACACACACACACACACACACACACACACACACACACACAGTGCATATGAAAATCTTTGTCTTCTAGACTCAAGTGCATTGCGGATCCCACGAACGTAAATAAACTCATCATACAGAGAGATACAATAATGCATTAACACATGGCTGATTACCTGCCATGGTCACTAGCAGAAAAGACAAACCTACCAGCCGTAGCTAGTAGCATTAAGCTGGTAGTTCAGTCTAACTTTCCACACTGCTGCTGATCAACAGTCAGGCAGTCACCTTGTGTCCCGAGCATGTCAAACATCACCCTGCACAGCCACAGGAAGGAAGCAGTGCAGGTGGGAGAACAGCATGTAGTTCACTTTCCTACTACACAAAGCTTCTTGAAAATTCCATCAGCCTCGCGAGGTTCGGGCTCCTAAGTCCTGCTGCATGCGTTTCCAACAGGACGTGTGGCTGTTAAACACAAACAGTCCCCGTAGGGCCAAGCACAGCGAAGAACTTGCACCTCTGTCACACTTTTCACGTTGACTACGTGTCCGGGTGTCTCGGCCAACAAAAAGACCCCAGCAAACACAAGAACCTGAATAATGCACAAGTGTAACGCAACCCTCTGTCGTCGAGGTGATGTTGGAAATTAAGGCAAATAACACGGAGCCCAATGAGCGACCAGCTCATATCTGGCAGCAGGGTTTAAGGAGAAATGCCTTGCTGCCACTGACTTCGACTCACTCGATCAAGTTGGCCGCCGAACGTCAGCGCAACGAAACCAGCGGTGTTGTTTAGGTTGGAAAAGCACACGTGACGGCGTGTAAACAGTTAAGTCCAACACATGTTCTTAGAGCAGGTGCTTTGAGTGAATGTTGCATCACAACATGCACCTTAAATAAATATTTAAACAAAACGGGCTCTGGGTAATCTGATCAATGATTCTGATCTGGGTCGCTGACTGCCAGCTTTCAGAAAGCCGGCTAATAAAATCCAAGTCAATTTGAAAGGCAGCGACATGAACTGCAGGACCGAGGTCCCATTCGGCACAACTTTAAAAACGCAGTGTTCAAACTGCACGGCCATAGTTGACAGCTCACGGAGCTAATGCAACGTTCGCCACACGGGCAAATAGACGCAGATCAACGCCGCCGACGGTGGCCCGTCCTAAAGGTTGCCTCTTGAGCCCAGCTATTACGGCCACGACTATTCTTTGGAACAGATTGTCACCGAACAATACACATGCTTACATAAACGCATTCGAGGCGTCCAAACGCACGGGGGCTCGTGCACCGTTCACACTCAGCCCAATAACTTTAGCCTATTGCGTAAATACAAACACCCCTTTGGGAAACCGCCATACGTGTGCGTGGACGCCCGTGACGAAGAGGAGACGCAGATCTTTCAGCAAGTAGACCGATCCGTTACGTTTGGCTAGCAAGTGGCTACTTCAAGCCTGGCTAATCAGCGGCTAACGTTGGCTAACGTTGACGCTAGTAGCTGGAGTATCCCTCCACCGCTTACCTTGAACGGCCTAGCAGATGGCGTTTTCATCGTCCCAGTTAGTTTTCCAGCAAGTATCAACTTGCGACGACCACACACGTTTCCAGGTGCGGTAATTCCTAACTTTTTAGCATCTTCATATGTGGAACTAAGCGTAAAATCCCAAACCGGACCACCACCGACAAAGTAATTTCTCCCACCACTTGCAACAACGTCAACCCGAAGGATCACACCCGCCCCCGCGGAGAGCCACCCAATCAGAGGCGAGAGTCTAGTTAAATGACATTTGTGAGCACCAATAGTCGTCCTCGGAGACTTTGATCTTCCCCAACGGCGTAAACACCAAACGCGAGTAACACTCGCTCGCCAATTGGCTGCAGAAATTTAAGGGGTAACGGGTTTGTGTCCATGTAGCCTATGAGTGTGCCTCCGATTCCAGAGTGACAGGTGCTTTGGAGTTCACAAAATAGCTGGAGCGATTGCCTGGGTGAGGTCATCTAGCATGACGTAAACGCTACGTCATTACCAGTGCTAAATAAAAAAAAAACAAACACACATTCACCTTTCAAAAAGTTTTTATTTGCACCCCAAGTAATATAAAACAAAACACCCCGGCACAATAAAATGCACCTACTATTGAGCAAACTGAAACAACAATTTGAGGGACTTATGAAAACCATAAACATGTACTACACAAAACAGTGTTAAAAGTAAAAACCTAGTTTTGCTGAGAGTTGAACAGATATCCTGTTGCATAAGCAATTTAGAAAAAAAAAAAAAAAACTTAAAATGCTGCCATTACTTCAATTTATTCTTTTGTTATTCATCTCTTAAGGAGAGCATTTCTATGTCTCAATATTTGAAGTCTCACAACTGGACGCCATAACAACTGTTACACCAAAAATATTGTACAAAAACTCTGTAGTTAGCTTGTCACGAGAGGATTATCAACTGCCTGTCAAAAGTGACAGACAACTCATCTAGCCAATGACAAGTGCCAAACTCAACGCCGCCTCCTGTCCGGACTTCTGCTGCGTCTCCGTCCACCGGTCCTGTGAAAAAAAAAAAAACAGATTCAAACAAGAAAATACAGTTAACGGCACTACATAAATACATAATTTCAATCCCACTTCATGGTTTGACATGTACCATGGCCACAAAAGGTTACCACCAAATACTCCATGTAGGTGGCCCCCTGTGGCCACCAGGTTGTATTCCTATACTGCAAGCCAAAAGAACGTTACAGTTCCACAAACATCCCAATTCCTTCGCACCTTTTAGTTCGACATTCTGTCAATTTTATTTGCGCGAGGAAGCGAGACTGTGAACTAAGACACTGTGAGAGAATATATGTACCATATGTTTACAAAGAACTTGACTTTTCAATTTAAATGAATTATTATATAAAAAGGGTATTTTATTTCTGTGAATATCTTTTCATTTATTGAAGTGTCACAGTTAAGAAAGGCTGTATGGTGTTGCATTAAATTGCCTTTTCTGGATTGTTATACATAACTTTACATTTCAGCCAAAAAAAAAAATTGTACTTTGGCCACCAAATATAGGGGCTTGGTGGCCCTGGTGCATAAGATTTTAGGGTCTATCCCTGCACTTATTACTTTTATCTAGATAGCTTAAATAGCAACACTGTCAACAATGTACCACAGTAACATGATGAAATTCTACAAAGGTTTGCATGCAGCAACACTCCCTTTACCAGCAAGTACACAAAGATAAAACACACACACACACCACCCTCACCTCCTCTTGTTCTTGGGGGGCCCTCTGACAAATCCCCAGTCAACACTAATGGGCTGGCCCATCATGTCCTGACCATTGAGCCCTTCCATGGCTGCCTGGGCTTCTTTGTACGTCTCATACTCCACGAGTGCATATCCCTAGGGACAGTTATCAGGACATCATGTGAGTTATTGCACACTTTAGGCATCACTGTTTTGGAATTTTGTTGCACGACACAGCACAGAAAATAGGGCTACTGATCCCTCAATGTAATAAGATTCTTATTAGCAGACACGCTGAAACCAGTGTGGGATCACATTTTACCCATAGCTCTAAAGCTTAGCCAACACTATGCATTTTATGTATCTGATGGACTGAAAAGATGGCCAGTAAAATGTATGAGATTGAATATTAACATGACTTAGTAACAAACAGCCTATAGTGAAAATGGACATTCTCTGTTTGACTGCAATGACGGTGGAGAAGGGAGTTCAGGCCCAAGATGCTTTGCTCTTACTTCACACTTAAAACAATGCTCCCACCTTGTGGCTTAGAGGAGAGTTGAAGCATACTGTACATTTGAACAACAAAAAACATGTGCGTACCATGCTGCATAGGAGGTAAAACAGATACATTCTAAACACTGCAAGTATTTGAAAAACCTCTGATGACTAAGTGTCTTTTTCATGGCACGTCAGAATTGTTTCCAGTTTTAACACAAGCTAGAATGAGAGTAGAGTTAAAATACAAATGTGATTTGTTTTCAAGTAGTTAAGCTAATCCTATTTATTTATTAATAGGATATATGCAGCATTACCTTCTCTCCATGTGGAAAGATTCAACAATTCGTGTGATTCAGAGAAACTAGGACAGTTGTTTAATGTTCTGGTTGAGTCAACATGACATTTGGAGCTTCTCTCAATGTAGTTCCAGCCAAAGTTGCAGCAAAATTAAAATTAATTAAAAAAAACCACTGAATTTGAACACTTCTTCCATGAAATGAAAAGGCTGTAATCCACAAACATGCTAATGACGCATGGTTGCTTGTCTCACCTTGAGGTAGCCTGTTCTGCGGTCAAGGTTGAGATGCAGGTTCTTGATTTCTCCAAACTCAGAAAACTTGTCATGGATGTCTTCCTCTGTGGCCTCTTCATGCACACCTGTCACAAACAGGATCCAGCCCTCCACAGCTGCGTCAAGGCAAAGTCAAGATAAGGCATCAGGTGTGTGTACAAATGCAACTGACAATGAAAATGATTTCAGATCTAGTATGAATTGAACAGCATCATATGTCATTCAGGCTACCTGGATAGGATGCAAAAACACAAGCGCAAACACATTTTAAAGCATTTTTAGAATATGAATTGGTGGAGGGAGCCAATAACTGCTCACAATACACAGATTTCATACATTAGAATGTTTGTGATTTAACTAACTTAATATAAAATGCGCAGTTCAAGCTGTATTCTATTAACTTACATTTAGACTAAGTTACATGTTTGATATGAGCTGCAACACTCACATCTCTGAGGGCCTGGCTCATCCCCGTCCTGCTCCACAGTATCGTAGTCCTCTTTGATTCTGGACCTGGCTCCTTCCTCTGGAAACAGCAACACAGACACATGCATCACTGCCGACTAGCCCAACGAACTGAACTGGAAAGCTTCACTATCACACCAGTGGTAACTCACCCGAGCCGAAGCCTCGTCCTTTCCTCTTCTTGGCTTTCTCCTTCAACTTGTGGATGCTTTCTGGGGAGGGAAAGTTGAACCAAAGTCAAAAAAAATAAATAAACCTACGCATGCTGCTACATCTTTTTCTGCGCTCCCAAAGGTTACCAAGTTTCCAGCACCTCGCTAGCTGAACCTCTAGCACTGTTGTGCAATTTAAATTCGGTGGACATGTGTTCTGGTGTTCACGACGCGTTTACACAAAAACACACGATGTGGATTTCGAGACACGCGCGACTTGTACGTTCGGTGCAGTTTTGTCTGCGTAGCTTGCCGTTAGCTGGCAGCTAGCGGAGGGGTGCTAGTGCTAGCAGCGCCCAACAACAGGCTGCGTGTGAGCTACGGTAACACAAACTACGCTGTTAGGCTCGGAGACGCCTTTGCGGAGACATTTAGAGTTTCCAATAACCACGACCTACGTAGCTCACAAAGAGCGTTTGAATGGACCACCGGTGCGTGTGTTAGCTTAATATTAGCTTGTTAGCATTCGTCGGGCCTGCTACCACGCAGCGCGCGTTTGTAGCATTTTCGGCCATTTTGCTGTAAAACCTCAATACTTTCACTTCATTTGAACGCCGGGACTATGGAGCGTCTACCAATGGGCATATCATTATTGTACCATCACCATCCTCATCCATAGGAAAGTCCTCGCCTCCCGCTTCATGAAGGTCCAACACGTCCGCCATGATGCCTGTGTGTGTGTGTGTGTGTGTGAATGTACGCGAATGACCAAACTACGTACGTGCGTACGCACAGAAGCCAACGGGGAGGCGGACGTTGCCAGGTTGCGTAAAAGTAAGTAACTTCAGTATAGTGTACTGGACAGTAACTCACGTTTATCTTCTGCTCAGTGGTACTCACATCTTTAATCTAAGTTAATATTTTGAATGGACTGCAGGCTACTGGGGAGGCTTTGGGGCATTCTTTATGCTAATAGCCCATGCGTTATTTTGGAATTGTTTCATGGCGTTCATTTGGCCTTGGAAGTGACAGGGGTGGTTGAGTTTGTGTACATCAATGCACCAGTCAGCCCAACAGAGGCAGGATGGACCACTAGGGCTGGGTACTGATGTCACTTTTGCACGGGTTATTTTTTACTTACAGACCAGCCACAGATTCTCATGGTTCCACATAAACAGCACCACATTTTGTTAAAATAGTTCACATGACCAGCAGAGGGCACTCTCTCTCTCTCACGCATCCAAAGAGCAGGTGTTGTGGCCCATGGCTGCATGTTGTCCATGCTCAGGTGGAGGAGGAGGACTGTCACTTGACCACCATCAGGTAGTGAAGACTGACAGCCAGGCCTTGTAAACAGAAAACATGTAGCGAGGTTGTGCTGGACATCCCGGGTGGAAGACTTGACACGCGGTGCAGTTTCACCTCCAAATATGCTGCATGTGGAATCAGAACAGTCTCTGTTCAAATGCTCTGTTATGGACAGTGATGCTGAGAGATATGCAGCGTAATAAGAGGCTGTTCTCAGCAGTGCAGGGAAATGCTACAATGAGAGAAAACGCGGATATTGTTGTAAGATGGAAGCAGCATTTTGATGAGCATCTTGAGCTGACAGACAGGGCTTTGGTTGCAGTATTGGTATTGAGAGAGAGCTCTTTCTAGTTAGTTATCTGTCTCTCCCTGCTGGCCGTCAGCTGTCATGTCATGGAATTTTTTGAATTCTGAGGTTAAAGTCATAAATCTGAGATCAAAGTCATGGGTGTTTCTATGGGTGTCATGACGAGTCCACTTTCTCTTCACTGAACAAACCTGTTGAGACTCGAGACGAACCATCAACCAACACACAGAGAGAAGAAAACGATGAGTGACCAGGGCAAGCCTAGTCGACACAAGTCGAGCTCAGTGTTTAATGATCTCCAACTGGACGAAGATTTCTGCCATGCAGTAGCTGAAAGGTCTTCACAGTGACAGACTTGTAAGGTTACGTTGTTTGTCATCTCAAACTGTCCCGAGAGCGTAAATCCAAAGTCCTGTCAGACTACGTTACTCTTGGATGTCCACCATGATAAGTCTACATGAAATGAAACATTAATTTCACCTCATTTCACACGAATCTTTCATGTCAAAAGTTTCTCCCATATAAAAATGACAAAAAATAGTTACTGTAACTTTTGCTGCACTGACGTAGAAGTGTGCTTCAAGAGGTGTGGTCAGTACACGGTGACATAACGGCTGGGTACGAATGTGGAAATGTGGAAAATATAGGTTTTCAGCGGCGTAAATAGAAATCCTGCTTTGTGAGAATTTAAAACATACATTTGCATAAAACATGCTATGGACCAACTTACAACGTTGCCCTCTAGTGGCCAGTGTCAAAGCTAAGCAGAGGAATCCTTGGAGCTTGCTCGCTCTGCTGTTTGCCCTGTTGTAATCCAAAATCACAACATAAGCAAAAACATAAGATTGATGGATGGATGTAAGAAAAATGTAATGTTTGATCAGAGAGAGAAAGAGAGACAAAGGTTCGGTTGAGCTTTCTTGAGATTTTATTACAATATATGACATGGTGAGTTCACCGAAGAACTCTTGTGTAGAGATAAGTACATTAGTTAAAGATAATCTGACACCAAAGATAGCTTTTTATGAGTCTGCAGTTTGATACAATATATCCCATAAGTTGATGTGTTTTGGCTATCCAAATCCTTTAGTACAAAACTATACTATTACAGGCCTAAAGTCAGTGTGACGCAAGCTAAGGATAAGATAATAGCTCATCTGAACTTTAATGTTGAAATAGTACGTAAGCATGGAAATGTGCACATCGCGTCTGTCAGTCTGGAGCCATATAGTTCAAAGTAACCTCAGCGACCTGGCATGAACGACAGTGGAAACGTGTGACTTGATTCTATAGTTGTGGCAGTATATCTTTCTTAAGGTCCCTCGAAATCAGTCTCCATTCTGAACAGACACTCCGTTGTATTTATACAGTTTGAAATCACCGTCTCTCGTTCGGTTATTTTAACCTAAACGCTCCTGTCGAGCAAAGCAAACTGGCTTTAGCTATTTCAAGCCGCTCACTGTTCAAATATGCTGCGAAAGACAGAATCCAAGATGGCACACACAAGCATTCTCAGGCACTAAAAAGTGATAGCACAGCAAAAACTGCACAGTCAACACAAGCAACAATCTTCTTAAAGACACTTTACAAAGCTTGAGACAATTTGTTACGAGGAGTCTGCTAAATATATGAGTTTGTCTTCGTAGTCGCTTTATTATACTCATTGTTCCAGAACAAGGAGTGTTGTACAATATCAAGAGGCACAAAAACAGATGGATAAGCAGGTTGCCATAGTGATACTGCAGACACACAACCTTGCCTGCAGCTGTAACAAAGCAAAAGAGAAGAACAGCACACAGTATGTTAAAACACAAAGAATATACTAAAGGGATTTCAAAATACACATGTATACAAAATCATTTGAACCATTTAACATCTTATTCAGTAAGATAAGTGGGGTGGATTTAAAAAAAAAAACCAGACAGACCGCCCCGTTATGATAACACAGATGGGAACTGCGGTATCTTCCGTGTCTTCTGTGATGAGTTTATCAGCAGCTCCTCTCAGCCTGCTGCAGAGATTTCACATACAGTATGGGGCAACTGCTGACAGGACTAAGTCAACTGGTGTCCAAGGTCAGCACAACTGTGTAACTCTGCCTCATCAGCTGGCCTTCTGTTAACTACACCATACAATGTATGAAGTATAAGCAGCAAGATGTACTTAAAGTACTTATAAAGTAGGCAGAATGAGCCCCGTCAGTACTACATTACATTACTGGATTGGTTTTGCCGATGCATTAATGTGCACGTGGCTTTATTTTGTTGTAAACGTAAAGACGATCATCTGTTTTGTTTGTACAACCTTGATCTTCAAAGTGACCAGTAACATCTCAGCTGGCGGATAACAGTAGTGGCGTAAAAAGTACAATATTCCCCCCTGACTTGTAGTGGAGTACAAGTATAAACTAGCACATAAAGTACAAGTGTCTCAAAAATATACTCAGATATACTCACGGCTCTTGAGTAAATGCACCTGAAAATAAAGGGAAGATTCATCAAGTCACAGCAGCCAACGGTTCACAATTAATCTTTTTCTCCAACTCGCACACAAACTGAGTGGACTTTGTGTCTTGTGACAGCTAACAAGCCTCAAGGTTCAGCCAACACAGAGATTGCACGCCTCTGGTTAGTCACCTGCTTACGTTGGAGATGATTGCATTCTGATTAGCCATGATTTACTCACCCGGAGCAATAAAAGCTCCTGGCTCTCTGACAGAAGGCACCATTAGGTCCAAGAACCCCATCCGTTACGGTATGTCTATCGCTGCTTTACTTTGGTCTTTCTCTCTCCTTGTGTGCTGTAGACAAAAATGTACCATTCATATATTAGATCAAAACACATTGACTATTATGTGACGGTTTTACATCGTCGGAAACCTCTGTGCTTTGCTACAGTCTGCCACCAGCTTATTGTAGCCTCTGCAGCTTCCAGTGTTATTTCACTAATCCGTTAACTTCCTCTAGATTGGCCCGTCCCATCTGCAGCCATGAAATTCTCCGTTGTCGCCGCTCTTGTCGTTGTGCTGGCTGTTGCCCATGGTAAGATGTTTTCACTGATAAAGAACTGTATTTCATAAACGTAATGTATTTTTAACATCACATATACACTATAAACATTTTCTCTTTTGAAAATGTAAGAACTAAAAACTGCCTTGATTTTACTGTGCAATTTAGAACACAGACTATGCGGTAAGCATTTTAGGGGAAGCGTTATACGTTTTAAAAGGTTAGACCTTTCTGAACCCACAGGTCGACCATGCAAGTTTTCAAATTGATTCAAAATCAGCCAAATTTGCGGTTTTAACAAAACAGCTGAGGACTAGTGCCTATCAAATGGCGTGTGTGTTCATGCCTCCCCTTCAATCTGATGAGTTCAAGGCTCTACTGCTCATATTCTTAACCGGCTTTAAGTCACGCAGTGTGTACTTTTGGAATAATTTAGTAGAGCACACGTGTGTTCACAGGCACCGAGGCCGGGTCACTGGTGAAGCGCGACGTCCAGTCTGAGGTGGACAGAATCACCCGGATTATCAATGACATGTCCGCCAGCATCACCATTGCAACCCAGGATATGGTGGAGAAGGTGAAGGCTCTTGAGGTCACCAACACTGCCCAGTGAGTAACAACCGTCAGAACGTTCTGTCTTCATTACCTACTGCTTTAACAGGAAATTTGACATTTTATTTTGACAATTAATTTTACTGGCTATACACCAATACACACTATAAGTTTATTTATTTGAATCTTATGTAATTGACAAATTCCACCACTGCCTTTAGATACAACAAATTGTTTTTTAGATAAAACTCACATGTTTGTGATCTATAACCTGGACTGAATACAAGCATAAATACAGTGTACAGCCTGGCTGACCTGCTATAGTAGCAGTTAGCTGTTTAATCGTCAGGCAGTTTTAGTTAATTTGTCTTTCTTAGAATACAAGTGAGAGTCAGCAGCAGCGATTAACAGAAGACTGTCGCTTCCTTTACCTTCCGCAGGAACTACATGGAGGACAGCAGGGCCCAGATCCAGCCTCTGGTTGACAAGGTCCAGGCCGAGGCCGCCAAGCTGCAGGAGCAGGTCAAGCCCTACATCTCCAACATCGAGGACCAGATCAAGCCCCTGACAGACAACTTCAACACTCAGGTCAAGCCTCTGACCGACAACTTCCACGCCCAGGTCAAGCCTCTGACCGACATGATGGAGAAGTTCTTTCAGCAGGTGATGGACCAGACCAAGGCCCTGCTCCCCCCCCAGTAAACCTTGCTGTTGGTTCGCTCCCGCTGCAGTAACACCCAAGTAAGGCCAGAGTTTCATTTTGGCTCTACCCAAAACACGTCACTGGCGTTTGTCTGTCACACTCCTCCGTCTCTAAGTCATCTGAGATGTGATCCGTGAATGTCATCAATAAAGGGGTTTGAAAGTCATGATTTTGAGCCGACGTATTCTTTCTTTTGACTTATATGAGTAAAGCTATATTTGATTTGCATTCTGAGTACATAGATGAGTTTATGAAAAGCCAAAGGGCAAGTAATAAAGTTGAAATGAAAGAAATTGTAGCAGAATGTGATGAGAGTTAATCATTGAAGTGGAGGTCGATATCAGCGTTACCTCTAACCTTTGGGTCATCGTGTTTCAGTCAGCTGTCACATAGGTTGGATCCAGTTTACAATGTGGATTTCATCAAAGTTGATGAGATCAACCCAGATTCATGGATGTATTGACTTTAGGCCAATAATTAACCTAATACACAATCAGTGATACCCAAATCTAATCTGACTCATTTTCACCACGGCAACCTTTAAACTGGGAGGAAGGAAAGTAAAAACACCTCCACAAGCGTGTAAAAAAATAAAAAAATAAATAAGCAGATGCATTTGTATGTTTAATTTACAATTTGAGCAACATCTTAAGCCAAGTCAATCAAAATACCTCCAGCACAGTTTGATCCATTGTCTGCGCTCCTAACAAACCTCAGCACGAGGGAGTGTCTTTAAACAGAGATTACTATTAAAAAAAACAAACAACTATGCCTTTAAACATTTGATGCAGGGTTTTCACCCAAAATTGTGTGACGTCTCCATGGAGATAAATCGTGATTTGACCCAGTGTAGTCTGTTGTGTTGGGAATAATTCCGGCTCATTGGAAGGCAACTGGAGCACTTTTTAGATTTTTTTTGTTATGCAGCTGCACGAAGTGAAATGACAGCTCAGTTTTTTGCTTTTTTTTACAGACTTGGCTTTGGTTCAAGCTCGTGTCTCAGAGCAGTGAGGGAGACAATGACTTGTTGTCAGTTTAACCACAAAAACAACAAAATCACTAGTCTTCCATGCCGCTATGGACTCCCTCATCCAGGCAGTGAAGGCCATGAAAATCTATTCTTTCTCTAAATTAAAATCTTGTGAAGCATTTTTTGCGGCAAACAACAAATGAATCAATTAAATCATTACTGGGAGTTGGAATAAAGCTTACTAGAAACAATTGAATATATATATAGCAGCTCTCTCAAACGAGACTGTTGTCTCAAGCAGTGTTTTTCTCTCTAGTGTTAACCTTCCGGGCCTGTTGCCAAGCTACGAGCCATACTCAAGGTGGCCTCCTTGAGCTAATGTATGATCCAAATCCTCCTGTGGAGTTGAGGGAGGGCAGAAAGAGCTTTCGAACAAAAACCCTCCATGGCTCTCCTTCAGGCCAAACTTTCTTCAGCACCCAGCCCCTCTGGGTTGAAGGCCGGAGCCTGTTTGCTGCAGCAGAACTGGCAGCCCCGAGCGGCCTTCTCCTTGTGCTTGCAGAGATTAACTGAATCGGTTGGCAGGCCGTCAATAAACCATCTGTAAAAGCGCTCGAACTCAGGCTCGAAAGAAACACACTTATTATTTCAATTGCTGCAATTTTCTCTGTGCGACAACTTCGTTATCTTTCATCTACCGTATTTCACATTTGAGAACAAAGTCATCATCTTGCACCTGTATTTACTGGTGTTGAATATCTTGTTCCCTTTTGCTGCTCCTCCTGTGTATTACTAAACATAGATATTTACACTTCTTTCTATGCACTGCACCACCGGAAACCTGCACAATCCTAAAAAGTCCACACCGCATGCACCTAGTTTATACCTTGAAACCTGGAACCAACAGTTTTGTGAGAACGTGTGGAGGGTTCAGCGTTTGAGATCCTGATGTTCTGGGGGAAGGACGAGGCCGAGGGATGGGTGGAGGTAGATGGGCTTGGAGCAGGGCCAAGGGGGGTTGGCGTCAGGGTTATGTGCCAGGACACACTGCGCGATCCAAGGATAGGTACAGCCGGTGACAACCCGGCATGCTGGAACGGAGAGAAAACACCTGCTGACAAGCTGCTGTACTGACGTCAGTGTTAATCAGTTCAGTGCCAGTTTGATTCAGCTGTAACGAAGAAGGTGAGCGGTGAAGCACATTAATATCCTTTCCACTTCAGAATTTCAAAGCTGTGCAGTAATATATTCATTCAGTTTTGCCTCTGTAATTGTTCATCTCTATAATAAAGTTCATACTGATTATAGGCAGTAGTCTTACGAGGCATTTGATTATATTTCACAACAGAATCATTTGACAAATTCCAAGTTCCCAATCTGAGAATTTGTTGATTTTCTTACATTATAGTAAATTTAATATTTTGGGGGGTTTTGGACTGTTGATTTGACAAAATAAGGCATTTGAAGATGTCACATTGTGCTCTAGGTTACTGTGACAAGCTTTTCTCACTATATAATCAGCAGATCAGTCGATAATGGAAGTAATCGTTAGTCGCTGCCCTAGATAAAAGAGATAGTAGTAAGGAATATAAAGTCTTACATAAACATAATTAAACAACACGAACACACATCATTCTGTGAACTGATTAATGGATTCATTATTTTAATTTCCCTCCAGATTCAATTGATTACTTATCAATTGAAGCTACAGGAGGCTGCAAAAATGAATAGATTCAATAATTTACTACTAACAACATTTTTTTGGACACCTGAAGCCAGCTTTTGAGGTGTTTCTCACTGGCGCTTTGAAATTTTGTTAATGCTTTAGCTGGACACACATTACAGTGAACAAATTATGCTTGATTTATATCAGAAAAAACACTTTGACTTTAGGTGTTATACCAACACACCACCCTATATGTATTTGAATTTTCACATATTTGTGTGATAAAACCATGTACAACATGTTACGAGTATTGTCTTGTCCTCTTTATACAGGAGTCTTTCTTGCATATGTTCAGCTCGTTCTTCCGTTCTGTCAGATGAACACATGTTGTCTTTCTTGTAACACACACAAAAAAAAAAAATAACAAAAAAAGAATAAATCTACTCTTCAGTCGTTTCTGCCGCTGCCCCCCCCAAAAAAGTGCCACATTGTTGCTGCGTTCACAGATCTGAGCTCACGGTTTACAACGTGCGTGAAACCGACTCCTACTGAATGTAAATCCTGCACATGAATTCAGAGGATGATGCGAGTATTTACTGAAACTTGATAGCGTGTCAGCCAACACTGCTGCCATCTCAGCGGACCCTCGTTACAGACAACCCTGTGTGTTTGTGTGTATGGACTGCACAGACACAATGAAACCTGATCTGCAAGGGTGTGTGTGCTTTTGCTTGCATTTGTGTGTGCATACATTTACAGTCTGTCAGTGTGGTGTGTGTGCCAGTCTATGGTTTTTTTGGATAGCCGCCTATTTGTGTGCGTGTGTATTTAATGAAAATCTATGTTTTTTTAATTGCGTTTCACGAGAATGATTAAGAACAATCAGATATTTCAGGATGTCACATCTATGTGTGGTTCACTGTTGAACGCAGAGACAGAATGGACCAGATGCAGTTGCTATAAATCAATGAGAGAAACTGACAGACGATGGCAGGACAGATACAAAATATATATGGCAAAACGTTTCTTTGGATTAGCAGAACAAAACCTGTTGCAATATACAAGACAAAAACAGTAATTATTCAAAAGGAGAGGGAGACATTCTCGGTGTGTATCACTCAAAACAATCCAAAGGTATGCAACATAATGAGAGACACACTGATTTATCTGACGGTAAAATTGTTGGTACTTACCATTTCTGAATTAGACACCTGGGGTCATCCGCAAGGGCGTTGATTGCAGGCGCAACACACAAAAAAAAGAGCAATTTTTACTGCACAAAGAGAAAGCGGAGTCTTTGTCAAAAAAAAAAATTTTTTTTTTAAAGAAACTCACAAAAAGGATGTTTTAAAAAAAGAAAATCATCTATGTAGGCTCACAGGAAAAATGCTAAAATGCTTTTGGGGTTTGATAAAATGGAGAGGGTTGCAGGGGCGCCAACCTCTAACACGTAGCGTTAAAGACAACAAGAGTCGATGTTGACCTCACAGTCTGTCTCCATTGGCCAGTGGAGAACACTGATGGATATGTTTTTGCTGGCATGGGCTATGTTTTTACTCAGAACTGACAGACAGACAGACAGCCCCCATGCACACAGGTGCTATTCAAGGAAACTGTGTAAAAAGTGACGTCACTCTGAAAAATCTAGCCCACAAACCTTTTCAGCACTCAAGTCCCGCCCACTACATGTTGCTCTTTTCATATTTATCCTATTTTCTCCTTTTTTCTCTCTTTCTGTATCTCCACTTCTCGTTCTCTCTTTCTCTCTCTCTCTCTCTCTCTGTATCTGCCTTTGTGGATCTCTACCTCTCTCTATCATTTTCTCAGCCTATAATGTAAATTTCAACAAACTATGAAGCCATAAACACACATCTGCTGTAAACCCTTACAGGCATCTCTTCAGCTCTCTATCTCTGTTTCACTTCCTTTCTTTATCACTCTCTGCCTCCATCTCTTTCTCTCTCTCTCACACACACACACACACACACACACGGTATAGGTTCAATGCTCCAGACTATAAATCGCTCAGTGTTTGTTTTCATTTCTGAATGCACAGTACGCTCTGAATGTCTTCGCTTCTCCGTTGTTTGTGTGTCTTTTGCAAATGTTGCGCAGCTCCCGATTGCGAAACCGCCAAATGAAGCTTCCCCCAATTTTCATAGCCCTCCAATTTGGAGCGTGCCCGTCTCTCTTTCTCTCTCTCTCTCTCTCTCTCTCTCTCTAATGCTGAAACACCACTTTGTGAAATTACAGTACAATTTTGAAAAGTAGAAACAGGCAGCAGGCAATTCAGGTGCTCAGCCTCCGCAACAATGTAGTGCTGGCCTTGGTGATGGTTGCTAGGCGATGGAGGAAATACAATGGCCTCCTCTGAAACCAAAGGCCCTTAAGTGGACTGACAGGAGTGAAAGCACACACACACACACACACACACACACACACACACACACACACACACACACACACACAA
>JAVQJF010090243.1:0-30362 GCA_036023855.1 Gadopsis marmoratus
TAAAAGTAGAATGGGAGCCAGAGCCTTCAGCTACCAAGCTCCTCTCTCCTCCTCCTCTCCTCCTCGCCATCTGCATGCATTCTTATCACATTAATGCTTGTTACTAACTCCACTGCTTCTTATAATAGATGTGATGACATGAGGGAACGTGTCCACTTCAAGCTGCGTGTCTGAAGTGTCGTGGTATTGATTTGTATTGGCTTCATATTAACATGACATCACCATGGCGACGCAATCTCAAGTGCTCTTTAGGCTGGCTGTTTTATCGTGTGTGTGTGTGTGTGCGCTCTGTAGGGGAGAAATCCCTCCATCTGCTGTTGAGGAGCCATGGATTCGCTTTACCCTTACTCAGCACATTTTCTTAAAAACACACACATCCCATATTCAAAGTGTCGTTATCTTGTAGCAGCCTTTTCCATCACCTGCAATGTTTCTTCATAATCAGGTTTTGCCATAGCTCTCGCTTCTCTCGCTCCATCTCCCTCTCTCGCTCATGCACACACACACACACACACACACAGTAGGGGATGCCAGCAGCATCCAAAGTAGAAATGAAATTGCAGCTGGGTGAATTTTGGCAATGTCTCTGCAAAGGTTAGCTCCTGTTTTTAGGCACAATTCTCCCTTTCTTTCTCTGCAGTCTCTCTTTATCTCTGACACAGTGACATGAGACAAACCTCACTGCTGCCTCTTCCTTCGCCTTCTCTGACCGTCTGTCTTCCTGCAACAGGTTTAACATACACAAAGCAGCCCACGAGTGTCTTTTATGTCGCAGGATTTCGGGAGTTCAGACGGTGTAAAGTCACGAGGCTTCCTTGTTTGTTTCCTATTTGGATCTGGACTTCTCAGTGAGGTTAATTCAAAACCGAGACATTTCTTTTTTTGACAAATCAAGCAATGTTGTTACTTCCTTTTGCTGAGTCATCAGCTTTAAACACCATTCACACTGGCTTCACTTCTTAAAAGGATGACTGTGCCAAAAGATTAAATCAGACATTTGGGCTTATGTATGACTGGAGGAATTGATCAGTGTTTATTTTAAATATTTGCATGCAAGTGAAAATATATATACAATTTTTTTTTAACTATAATATCAACACCGTGCGAGTTAACCGCCTACATCCCTGGATGTCCTCTCCAGCTGCTGCAACAGCTGTCCCCAGGACGGAAAAGGAGCATTTCACCGTTGATGAGACAAACGCTTCAGCTGAGTGATTTACGTCATATCGGCGCGGAAATGTGAACGAACAAGCTATTCAATGATTTCTTACTCCACTCACCGTCCGAGCGTCGTCACCTTGGTAGTCCCATAAAAAGCAGAGCCGGTGCATGAAATGGCAGGACACATCTTGACACTTAGTTGCGGAGAGTCATCAAATTGCTTTAAATACCATCCTAGTGCTTCACAGTCTAATCCGTTTCCTTCAGGTGTTTGTGACTCAAATATATCCCACTTAATGTCTTTGATTATGAGGATTTATTATTCATCATCGTGAAACCAGGGGAAGTGTTTGATGTATTGCGGGGTTTTAAATCTCTGAGTGTATAAGTGGACTTAAATCAAAGCAAGAACTGGGATAAACTATATTAATTGTGTATTGCAACATTTAAACTTGCATGCGCCGACTACTAATAACTTTGGAAACAGGGACTAGGTGTAAGATTTAAGTTGTTGGAACTATTTCAGCTGGAGCAACCGTTAAAATGTTAATAGCGCGTAAAGTCCAAACCTAGACAGAGCTAATATACCTTCCCAGTTCCGTAACCCTTCTCTTTGACATTCCTGTCATGTGCAAACGCCTCACCACTAATCTATGGACATTACTCAAACATATAAACAAGCAGTTTGCATTCATATCCCAACTGGGGGATTTGTTATTGGCCCAGGTTTAAAGTCGCATCACGGAGCGTCGACTCTACGCTATAAATTCACAGTTTTAAAGTTTCATTTCAAGTAGATTAAAATGTAATGAATCACATTTCCATTTTACAATTTGTCTCCCGATCCTCACTCTCTCTCCTGTCGCCGCCACCAGACTCTTCTCCATCACACAGGCGCACACACACACACACACACACACACACACACAAGCACACAATCACACACATTATTGCGTGAAGTGAAAGGTGATTCTCTTTATTAAAACACACTCTGTCTTGTCTCTGTCCTCCTGTGCAGGAGCTGGAGGTTGGTCTCCTCTCGTCTCAGACAGATATCAGTGGTTGGAGGTGGATCTGGGGAGGCGGACCCAAGTCACTGTCGTTGCCACGCAGGGTCGCTACGGCAGCTCCGATTGGCTGACGGCCTACCTGTTGATGTTCAGTGACACAGGACACAACTGGAGGCAACACCGGCAGGAAGACAGCTTAGGGGTGACTCTCCTGACACAATCGGTTATTCTTGTCTCGTTATCAGTTGTATGTTGATTCTGAGGGTATCGGCAAAATGTTCACTGACAACATATTACATTTGTTTGCTCATCATTATCTGCTCATTGCAACTAAACTAAACCTCAAACTCCCCCGCCTTTATGCCCAACTCCCACCACCCTGCGACTCGCGCTCTCGCTGTACACAAATGTAGCACTTCCAAAAACATTGCCAGTAAACATAATCCAGGCAGCAACTACGCTTCCAAAGCGTATTATTGAGAATTAGGGCCACGTGTAGAGTTAGGACCCCCACAGCATCTGAAACCCCTATCCAAGTAACCTCTCTGGCATCAGAAATGAGGCTTTTCACTCTGTTATACAACTATAAATACCTTTCCCTTCGGATGCAGACACATTGTACAAACTTGTTTTATTCCTTTTAGAGACATCAAATAATTCATTTCACTGTGGTATGAAGATCAACTTGCAGAAACATGAAACGCTTTAAATTCTAAGGCTGTTGGAGCATCCTTCAATGTAGCACGAAGGGAAGTTTTAAAGAAATATTTCTGTGATGATGAAGTCACTGACAAAAGAAAATATGAGAAAAATATAAAACAACAATTTCAAGTCTACACAAAGCAATTTGGTTTTATACTGAATCTGATTAAAACCAATGGCTGTCTGAAGAAAAGTGATCTAAAACCTGCACGCCATTAGTAGTTCTTGGTGTTATAAAAAATGGATATTGTGCATCTTAACTGCTCTGGAGGGAGTGCAGCTCAGAACTTCACTGAAGCACATTTGGCCTCACTGTCAGTGTCATCATTTACATTTGTGTGGGGCTGCTCACCAGGAACACTTCACTCTTCACTGATAATGGACGGAACAATGAACGGAACCTTGGCAGGGCTTTGCCTGCTGCACAGACAGCCGCAGCTTTGATCCCCACAGCGATGAGGGTGTCCATCAGCTGTCTCCGCGCAGGTCGCTGATGGAGGACTTGCCAGCTCCGTCATAGTGAGCCAGTCTCGCTGAGAGCGTCAGCTCAGTGCCTGAAATGTAAATGTGCATGAGATGTCTGACGGAGCCACGCATGTGGTGACTAAATACATATTCTGTAGCTCAGCTGATATTCGAGCTCGTGTTTGAAGGCCTCCCCGCAGACATGGGGAGCAATTCACAGCTGAGGCCCTGTGCGCTGCTTTCCTTCAGTGCTGGGGTTGTTTCATGTCTGCGCACGTTGCCTAGTGTTTCATTTTCTTTCTCAAAATCATTATTTTCCAGCTTTTTATAGCATTGTCTTTTAAGCCAGTGCCCGTTCCATGTTTCAGTAAAGGGAACGAATGCTGGACTGCAGAATGACTGATCACCACCAAGCAAACGAGTGCATGTCTGGATGACAGGAAGCCGTGCAGCCCTTCGTTGAGTGAACAACATTAGATGTGATTCAGAGGCAGTCAAGCATCTCCTCTCCCCCGTATGGAAGACAGTACACCCGCCTTGTTACAGTAGCAGCTTTTGATCCCAATTTGACAGCATGTGATTTTGTCACAGCGAAGGATGCAGACTCTGCGAAGCCCGGGAGCCATCGCTTAAAAGGGAGAAAAGGGTATGACTTCTCGCTGCTTAAAAACCTGTTGATTTGACACTCGGCATGAAAGGTGATGAACCCAGATCAGCTCTCGGAGTGTTTTCAAAGCTCCATATATTAGTCAGGCCAGCTTAAAGTGTCGGTTAAGGAGGAGATTTGACTGCAAAAATAGCTGTATCAGTCACAGCTTCTCACTGACTCCTCAGCTTAGATGCTCTGTCTTTCTCCCTTTGCTCTCTGGAAAATAAATGAGTACATTTATTCCACTTCATGCTACTTTATTCTTCTAATCCACTGCATTTGAAAGACAAACATTATATAGATTTTTTTGTGTCTTTAGTAACTAGTTACGTTTGAAATGAAGATGTTTCATATAAAACGTTGGATTAGTTTATGTACATGGAGTTGTTTAAATTCACCCTTTTGGCTTGTGGCCCCTCACAACACAGTGTTTAGGGCCCCGGGTCACATGCTCCCAGTGGTAGAAAGTATTTATTAACTGTACTGTACTGTCAATTTTGAGATACTTGTACTTTACTTGAGTATTTCCATTTCATACTACCTTGGACTTCTACTATACATTTCAGAATAGTACATTTTTGATGCAGTACTTTTACTTGCATTGGAGTTAGTCTCTGCATGTCATAAAACTTACTATAACAAGTGCAATAGTCATGTACTATAGTTGTATGTACATGTCTTGTAAAAATAAAACATTTTAATTTGGTAACTTTCTGTATCTGCGCCTTCAGGACATGGTTGCTAAGAAGGGTGATCATATAAAATTATACTTGACTAGAGATCCTATATTAATGTAAATTACTTTTTCAAGCTGCCAACAGTGCATCTGTCCAAAATCTACTTTTTGGCAAGAGCAAAAGGTATAGACAGCCACTTGTTATGTTATTGATTAGGCAGTCTAGACAAAACTCTTATTATACAAAGTTCAGGATCAGGCACAATACAATCTTTTGTCGCAACACAAATTTTCTGCAATACATCAATCCCAAACTTTTGAACATTGACACATTTCCCATAACATGTGTAGATGTGACCCTTTATTAAACAAGCATTTGTAGCAAGCGCTGTCCAGTGACACTGGACTGGGCTCTTCTCCAGACCTCGTTCCATTCATCATTAGCTATGCAGCAGCTTGGATCCATACTTCAAGACCTTTTCGAAACTGAAAAATCCTCCGTGTTGGAGGATGGGACCTGGTTCCGGTAGGTGTGTGGGCGGGACCTCGATGCAGATCACTACTGCACAGACTCTGGCACCAAATGACGTCACCAACGCAAGATGGCAGCGGCCGTATTTGGGATACTTTGGATATTCTGTGCAGTGGAAGGAGGAAGTGAAGGCGTGTAGTCCATCTTTATATACACTCTGTGGGCATCCCATTACTGTTAAAGTGTAGCGCACCTGTCTGTTTGAACAAGCTTACGTAGGATTTTGAAAGCAGTACTTTTATCTTGTAAAGGAGTATTTTTACACTGTTGTATTGGTACTTATACTTAAGTGAAGGACCTGAGTGCTTCTTCCACCACTGTCCTCTGCTTCTCTCTCAAGCCTTCCCTCCTCTTCCTCGTCTCATTCACTACCCTCCTATCTCTCCTTGACTGAGGACTTGTCAGAGGGTACTCATATTTCAAAGCGTGCTCGGGCAAGTAAATGAGATGCCACTCGCCTCAGCCTCCTCAGCAGGAAACGGAGCCGTTTGTTGAGCTTAACGCTCCGCTGCCCGGCCGGCTCAGCCCTTCAAAGCACTGAAGACGCCACTGAGATCACAATTATGCAGTGTCGGGGGGAAGCCAATTTCACTCGCACAGCCACATCAACACACGCTCAGCGGACACACACACGTGGAACTAACACACACGCACACACACTCGCAAGTAGAGAGGACGGACAAAAGCAAATCTCATGCCACACATGTGGGCTTCCCCCCCCTTACAGATGTTAATGCACGGGCTGCTCGGTGTGTCAGCCAGAGAATACCACTGGATGCCCACGTGTCGGCTGATTGGGCAAATGGAGGCCATTAGTCTTTTTAAGAGAGTATCTTGGAGACAGAATAGGACCCGGAGTTATTGATCGGTCGACAGAGAAAGGGAGGGAGACGGTATCAGCAAGGATCAATGGCCTCTGTGAGCTCCGAGGTTGAAAATGCAGAAAGAGCGTCTTGGGATCAGGGCGCTCGGGGCGACGGTTTCTCCACACTGCAAATGTAGAATTCAACAAGAAATACTTTTAAAGGTCCTGTCCTTACAAACATGGCTCTATCTACATATTATAGCATTTAGAGTCTAGGATGGCAGCGACACCTCAAAAGAGGGATACGCTCAAACGTTAAACAACTTGATTATGAGCATCTGCGCTCCGTAGGTGGCGCTAGGGGTAAGTTGGAGCGGTAACATAAATACACCAGAGTAGTGAGACTTTGGTTGCTGCTTTTTCTTAGACGAACAAACGTGTAGGACACAACAAACAGGAGAGGGCAGATTTGGGATGGATGCCATTGGAGCTGAAAGTAACGCAACGCTCCCCATTCTTACCTGACCAAACACAAAAGGAACAGCCAGAAAAGGTTCTCTCTTCCAAATTAGCTGGTGAAACGCACAGAGGTGGCACCCCCCACTAACCACTAGCTCGGCACGCAACAGCATCAAAGCACAACAAAAGGCCCTCTGTTCCTGTCCACGGTCCTCAAAGAACTAACTACTCCAAATGTTTTGCCATCAGACGTTCACTGCAGCAGCAACCGGTAAAACACGGCTGGTTGGATGAAAGCGTGACGCAAACTAACATGTTGTTCTGTTGTTTCAGGCTTTTCCAGGTAACAGTAATGCAGATACTGTGGTCCAGTACAAACTCAGCCAGCCGGTGGTAGCTCGCTACCTTCGCCTGATTCCTCTCGACTGGAACCCCACCGGGCGGATTGGACTCAGACTGGAGATATATGGATGTCGATATAGTAAGTCTTTGACTTCTTTGTCAGTTTTGGGTTGTTAATTATCTTCATGCTCTTGCACCAACATATATGACCCCTCAGGTCCTCTGGCAGGAGTCTTGAACTTGAAACCTGCCTCTTCAGCCTGGCTTTTGATTAAGAATGTTTTATAGACATTTCCTACTTTATTTCACCTATTTAGGGTAAAATCTTATTCTTTATTTTCTGTTATTTTGTTATGATTCATTTATTAATTGATTTGTTTTTCATTTATATTTTATTATTCATTTTTATTTATTTTCTGCTTTTGATCTATTTGACGTAGTTTTTAGACTAGCTTAAAATCTTATTATCTTATCATCTGTGAAGCACTTTGAATGGTTCCTACCTGTATGAACGATGCTATACAATAAAGTTTGATTTTGATTTTAGAAAAATAAGATCTCTTCTTAAATGAAAACCCAAATGTTGTGTATCTGGATCTGAATAAAGAGCAGTTCTGCCCTTTAAAGGCATTGGCTTTGGTTTAGTTGCACAGAAATATTGCTTTATGGTTAAAACAGGCCAAAATAAAATGTAGCACAAAAAGCATCATCAATCTAGAATTGACTTTTCACATTTAGTCATTTTTCAAGCAATTATGGCCAATAATCAAAATATATGTTATTAAAGCAGTCTGCTTTAATAGCATGAGTAGGGGTCACGTTTTATACTGCAAATATAAAACTTTTTTTTATAATTGGAGCTGTGAGTTTTGAGGAAAACACTGATGAGATGACGTAACATATTAATTTTATCTTACAGATTAACAGGATTTCTGCTTTCACAACAATAACATTTAATTGCTCTCGCTGGTCTTTTTTAAGGCCTGTGGTTACTGCTCTGTAGTCATTAGCAGAAACTAGACCATATGGTTTTATCGTGGTGTTTGAAGAGTTTGTATGTTGAGGGGCAGACGGGTTCCTGGCTCATTAGAAACTGTTGTTTCAGTGAGGAAGGAATAGAGAAATTAAATACCTTCAAACAACGAAAACACTGCTGTGCAGTATAAAATACGGGCTGCTGTTTGTGAGGTTTACAGCGACCTCACTGCCTCATATGGTGTTCAATGAGAATTGGGGGGAAAAAATGGAAACATTCAGTACACGTCATGCTTCTAAACTGTGAAATACAAGCGATTCAAGGAGTTGAGGTGACTGCAGGAAACTTAACTTGAACAGCTGGAAAACGCCAACACAGAACAGTGATTCTGTGGGATAACCTGATAGTGTGGAATACAAATGTTTTGATCTTAAAGCTTTTGAAGGGGGAAAAATGGAAAAACTGGATGTCAAACTGGAGGTTAAGGCTACATGCTAAGTAGCTGTACTGCTAGCTGCACATTCAGTGTGCATTTGTATTGGCTCTTTGCATTAATACTGGTCGTCGTTTTTACTGGAAGTATAAGGTATAATTTCATATTAAACTTGTTGCATAGTATGATAAATGTGGTGAAATCTCAGTTATTCCTGTTACTGAAGAATTACTGTTGTTTGTGGAATAAAGCTCTTCCTCCTTCTCTTTGTTAGCGTCTGACGTGGCCAACTTTGACGGCAGCAGCAGCCTGGTTTACAGGCTGAGCGTCAGGCCGAGCTGGACGGAGACGGAGGTCATCTCCCTGAAATTTAAGACCCTGGCGAACTCTGGGACGCTGCTCCGTGCAGACGGGCCGAGAGATCACAGCCTCACTCTGGTGTTGGAGAAAGGACGGCTGCTGCTGTACCACCAGCAAGGTACGACGTCATTCTCCCAGGATTTAGGTGAGATAAGACTAATGATCCCCGCGGGAAAATTCACACGCTGCAACTGTTTGAATGAAATGGCCAAAAATGAAATAAGAAACTGAAGAGATGAGATTAAAAAGCTATATACAATATACTGTATAAGAGCAAATGCTTGTGCAAGAAAGATCCTGCTGCAGCCATCGTGTGTGTTCTAAATATAATATAAATACAGGTAGGTGGGTTCTTACTTTAAGCCTCAAGTCCTGCTGGTTTTTGTTCTTGACATACTGTATATTCATGGCCTTTCTTACATCTGGAAGACCAAGTGAATGCAGTTAAATTCTCGGTAGGACAGAAAACAGCAGTAGTCGACTTCCCGAGGACAGGGATTGGAAGCCTGCGACGTAGGGCGGCTGAAATGTTGGATATGCGAATTTAATTCAGCATTTTGGATCTTTTCGTGGGCAACTTTTCTGGCAAAGTTTGCAGCCCTATCTGTCTCGGTAATGTAAATGTCAGCTAAACGCCAAAATCGCACAGCGCAATTATGCACTCACTCAGGCTCCAGAGCATCCACCATCCTGCCTCTATATAACGAATTTAATATCTGGCATATTTTTGTCCTCACAATGAAATGGAGGGAGCATCAAGTCGGTCTCCGTCCATCTGCTGGTTTGTTTGTGTGTTTGTCAGATGTGATTTCTAAGATGCCATTGATCCAATTTTAAGGAAACTCATGGGAATTATGCTTCCTTCTGCTTATGCTGATGAGCTCAATGCAGCGTTTATTTGTTTATCTGTATGTCTCAAGCAATATCTCAGACAAAACTAATCAGATTTTGAAGAACCTTTAGCACTTAGTGTTGTTTACCGTGCAGGCGCCACTACAAGGAAACATGCTTGTTGGTGATTGACGTTGAAGGAGGACAGCATCATTTGTTGGGGAAAAAATTTCTTGTCTCAGTTGTTTCTTTTTCCCTGTTTTTCCGAGACCTCTTCCTCCCTTTCCCTCGATCAACTGTGTCTCTCTGGTCTCTCGCTCTGATTTGATCACAGCGTGAAATCCTCCCTCGTGTTCTCCCTTTTAATCTATGATGGACGCTAGCAACATGTGTTGAGGATGAACTCTGTGCAGCACAGTGGGCTAGCACATCATAATGCGATCCATGGCCTCTGCCGGCACCGAACGGAGCACTGTGGAGACTATGGGAGGGAATGTGTGAGTGTGTGTGTGTAAACGAGGTTAAAGCTGAGGTGTTGGTGGACTGCCAGGCCGTCTTATTATCACCATATGGCAGATCTCTCATCAACCATGCCATCTGGCTGTGGGGGTATTTTTTCGCTCTGCTCACTAACCCGCTTCTTTCCTTCCTTCCATTTACGGTTGAAGATTTTCCTGTACTTTTTAAAGTATTACATCCCGGGAGTATTAATGCATTTTCCCAGGAAAAACAGGTTTGCTCAACCTAAATAAAGTTTGATTTTAAACACAGAACTTTGGGTAATAAAAGCATAGGTTCACACTTTTTTTTACATAGTTGAGAGGGAAATGGAGAATGACATGAAGCAAAGCGCCCCCTGTGGACCTGAACCGGGATGTTGCAGCGGTCGGCACCTTAACCCCCCCACATAGGCCACCAGGTCGTCCCTAAGCTGCCATTTTGAGGAAGCTGTTTGAGGAAGCTGGAAGAAACTGCTCTGGTGGTTGGATACATTAAGTAATAATGGCATTTCAAGGTTAGAGTTGAGTACAGGTAGCAAGACATACAGCAGTCATCAACATGTGACCACGGAGGCACACACATGCTAAACATCCTGGGTACATTTTACTAGGAAATGGAGTAGATTTTGGCAAGAATGTAATTTTGCAGGATTCAGCCGTAGTTCATACGTCTCTCTGCTTCCCTCCGTCCTCCACACACTTGTCTTAACCTCCCTCTGTCACAACCTCTCTACACTCATACAATGAACACAGAATATTGTCCAATTCCCTCCAGTTGCGAAGGGGCTGGAGAATTAAATCCCTGCTGGTGTTGTCTATCTGTCAGCGGTAGAGAGATGTTACCTGCAAAAGCCATCAGTCTGACATCAGCTCCCTGAGTGACACCTGTCACGTCTACCTGCTGGCCCACAAGCTGATCGCCAACAACCTGCTCAAAGAACTCTGGGTAGCCGGGAACGAAAACAAACACTGCTCATTTTTTTGCAAAGGAACCGAGATTAGATTGAGCTATGATATTCCAATATTGAGAAGAAAACAAAGCCATCCCCTGCCTCAATCCCAGCACTTTCACTGCCTGCCTCTTCATCTGGCTCTCTGGCTGCCCCCTTCTGCCTGTTCTATTTTCTTCTTTATCACAGCCTTTCTCTTATGTCGCCACAATTCTGCCCCTGCTAGGTTCTTTTTCAGAGGCGATTATTTGCCATTTTCAATTGCACACTTTGTTTTACTCTCCTCCGTCTCTCTCTTTCATACGTCCCCTCCCTCCCCCCCTCCCTCCCTCACTCACACTCTCCCAGGACTTTGCAGTCGGCAGACAGTGTAATTTAGATCAATAGCTTGGAGCATCCACTCTGAGCCACAGCATGCTCCTTCAGTCAGCTGTTGGCTCAGGAGGAAAGAGGGAAATGGAGAAGAGAAGCTCAAACTTGGGCAGCAGAAATAAAGCCTGAAGATTTAGATGCATTACCTCCATAGCTCCAGAGTGTGTGCTATTCTCTGAGGCTCTACATACTCATCTCTCCCATTTGGCAAACCTGATCCCGTCTGTCCCGGGCCTCTTTTTTAACAGTTATTCATGTCGCATCATGAGATAAACAAGCTGGCCGAGACGCAGAAGAGCTAAAGATGGCTAATGATGGCTAACACTAGGCATCAGGGATATGAGTCACTTATGAACACAGCCAGAGCAGATGCTTTTTTGTGAGACTCGGCGTAACAGCCATTAGCATAGAGTATTTCAATGATGAATTACAACAGACATACAGACAGACCAATAGCAGCAGACAGACTGGCAAACAAACAGATAAATAAACAGTGAGACACCCTCTGTTACAGCTATCTGTTTGTCTGGCTGTCCAAGCAGTTGGAATAAATTGGCTGGCTCATTAAAGATTTATGTCCGCTATCCAAAACCATCTAATTTCCTCTCTGCTTTATATTTATCAAAATGTCAGTTTGCTATAATGTAGCCCACTGCTTCATAATTCAGTTCAATTCTGAACTGTCACCGGGAAGCTGTAATACACCAGAGTATACACACTGAGGGGTCTAGTGTGTCCTGCTCCAGTGCGTTCTGGACGAACGGCGTTAAGTATTGCTGACTAAATTGGGACGGCTTCGGAGAGGCGTGCAGGGCAAGCTGCATGTTAAGTGGAAGCCTGTCCTTTCTCTGCATCCTCAATAATAAGGGCACGCCGTGGCTGGTTTCTGGTTGCTGGCTGTGCTTTGGTGCGGTAAAACACAGAATCTTTCCGATGTTACAGTGACAGTAAAACATCAGCGCAGCCACAAAGGGCTTCACTAATCGCACAGTGCAACAAAAGCTCGCACCAGATCTTCCCCGAGGCATCTGCTGAGCACTGTTGAAAAGAGATTAATCTCCCTGGACAAAGTGTGCCAGTTGGCAGAGAAAAGAGAAGACAATGAATTGTGGTGATTACTGTTGCATTTGCTTACTCAATTCCAATTTTTTCTACCGTGATTTACAGTTAACGTCCAGGAGTTTCTGCTGTAAACGGCCTCAGTCAGCAGCCTCGGTGTTTTGTGAGGAGCCCTGAGACGGCTAAGTTATCCAGGGGAGACCCGCTGTAACACACTCGCCTGCTGTGTAATACGTTGCCTGCTGTTGATTCCCTGTGTGTGCAGCAACAACGCAGTTTGCATCTCAAAATAAAATGATCACAAGCTACACACATAGCTACATGGTCACGAGTGTGACTATGTATGTGAATGTATGTGAATGTGAATGTGCTCCTCTAAAGACAACAGATAAAAATGATGTACTTTTGTGTGTTTTTTGGGCATTTTTGTCTTTATTTTTGATAGTAGATAGTGTCGGAGAGAGAAGGCATGACATGCAACAGAAGTTCTGACTCAAACCAGGGGCATCACATGGTCAGTGTCTTAAACCTCCAGGTCACCAGGATGTTACTTACTGACAGTTGGCTCATTTGTCTTATTGAAACGGGCCAGAAGATGCAGGGATCGACGCTAATATTTTTAAGCGCTGGCCCCACGAGCCACCAAGTCCCTAAATTTGGTGGCCAGAGTACATTTATGGTGGCCCACATGTAAAGTTATCTAAAAACAATACAGAAAACGCAATTTAACACAAGTTAACACAGCCTGCCTTAACTGACACTTTAATAATGCACAAAAAGACATTAACACAACGAAAATATATTTTTATAATTTTTAGTTCTTTGCAAACATATGGCACACATATTCTCTCACAGTCTCTTGGAAAGCAAGATGTGCTTTAAAGTTTTATTAATGTGATCACGTTTTTAGTGATATAAATAACTAGTCATTTCAGTCCATGTAGTGTGAGTATTCAGTGTATGTACCATTTACTTTATTCTGAAAATGCTTTGGAGACATTTTCTTTTTTTAATCGAAGCTTCATGCCAATAAAGCACCACTGAACTGAACTGAAGAGACAGAGAGACACCTGACACAGCAGTGACTTTCGTGCCATGAATATCAGTGTGCTGTTTCCTCTTTTTCCAGTTTGTTTTATGGTAATAAACTCAATTCCCAACTGTGACTGAAGCTGAGAACTGAGAAGTTTTGCCGCCGAGCTGTATTTCAAATGGTCGCACCACGTGACGCTGCAATGCTGAAACAATTATAACAGTCTGTCTGCCGATAAGACCTGTCGTTGTTGTCCTTCATAAACAGATTTAGAGCTTGAGCAAAGAGCCATAATGGAATAGTAGACAGAATACGATAAGGTGATATTGCCCCAGGGAGCTGCCTGGAACGGTATTCTTGGAAAGTGGAAACTAGTGTTCAGTGCAGACTCCTCAGCTTATAGACAAGAAAATGTAATATTGCCCCATATATTGGATAAATCAAGCAGTTATTGCCACACAACACAGTTATGGAGGCAAGGATAGGAGGAATGGGGGGAAGGTGAGACTGACGGAGGGTAAGAAGGGGAGAGGGAGTTTCATGAATGAAAGTTAAATGTTTCTGTAATTTTCTGCCCTCAGATTTCAGGGAGTCATCGCTCCCTGTGTATTTCCACTTATTCACGGTGTAACCAAATGTGTCACCTCATTAAATGGCCCAATCATGAAAGGAATAGTTTTTGGAAATGCTGTTATGCTGTTATCAACTCTGATGTCTGTGCGTTAAGTATGGAGCTGCAGCCAGGGGGCGACAAGCTTAGCTTAGCATACAGACTGGAAGCCAGCAGGAAACAGGTGTCATGGGTCCATTTAAAGTGCACTGTAAAAGTATTTAAGATTCCCCCTCCTTCCAGTCTCTACGCTCCAGCTAATCAAATCACCTCCTGGCAGCTCCACACTTTCAGTTAAGCCCCGGAAACCTTAGTAGTCCTTCTCTGCAACAAGACGTACAGTATTTGTGACTAGAGAAGCTGTCATCACGTCCGTCCGACCGTCCTGGTGTCTGTCTCTCCTTCTGTTGTGGCTCCTCCTGTCAGCAGAAACCCTTTTCTCTCCGGATGCAGAGACGGGTCCACCAATTTGAACCTGCTGGCGTCGGGTCTGTCATTAATTATGTCCTGCTGTCATTTTGCAGCATCATCGTTTATCGTGATGTGGGTCCTTCCTCCCCTGCCAGCACACAGACATGTAGCTCTAATGAGGGAGGGTGACCTCTGACCTGCTCACTGCATGAAACAAATATGAAAATCCTCCACCGAAGCTGCAACGTTTTCCACGACTTTCTGTTTGGAAGAATCAAACTCTTTTCGGTTTTTACTACTGCCAGAAAGATGAAGCATTGTAAAATGATTTTTTTTCAAGCATGTTTGTCCTTGTTAAAAATGCATTATGGAGAAGGACACACTGAGTGCTGACCTTGAAGTGGGTTTTTTTTAAGATTATTTTTGCTTTTATTGGAGAGTGCAGCTGCAGAGACAGAGAGGGGTACACGCTGCTGAGGCGCCCCTCGAAGTGGTTTTGAGGTGTACCCCTCAGAAACAAATCAAAGATCCTCAGCAGGAAGTGCACGTCAGATTTCTGCATTAGCTGAGCAGCCATGAAATGCACCATCGCCGATTGTTCTTCGCCTCCCTTCTTGCAGGTGTGAGTTCATCCTCCGGCGGTCAGCTTCTTGTGTCACTGGGTAGTCTGCTTGATGACCAGCACTGGCACGACGTAAAGCTGGAGCGGCTCAACACTCACCTCAACCTCACTGTGGATAAAAACACTCGTCAGGTTCACACACCAGCTGAACTCAGCCACTGGGACATTCGCCAGGTGAGAATTTAGGGCCCACAATAACATCCCATATTTTAAAGTGGTACTCCTTTTCTCAAAATGTCTTTCTTCTTTCCTGTAGACTTGAAAGTTGGCAGGAGAGAGTTCGTACTCTCATCCTTTGTGGAATATTGGATGGCAGCTGTAATGTTCATGAATCTTAAATTCCTGTTGGTTACTTTGGATCCCAAAAGTTAAAGTTTTTGTGGTGTAACATGCTCCTTAAATGAACCAGACTCAAGACAGCCGCTTCTCCTAACCTAGAAAAAAGGAGAAAATGTCTACGTGAACAAGCACAACAGGGATGTGCATTTAATGTGCCTGCAGAGCACTGAGTCTATGAATGAAGGGAATGTTTCTATGGATGTTTAGATTTGTGTCTACTTGAAGCCTACAAGGGTGACGGGTGGTTGCACAAAATTGAGTTTTTATACTGTTTATGTATCACATGAGTTGTTTTCTTGTGCAGCTAAGTCTGGGAGCGGTCCAGAGCCACGGACTGCAGAAGCCCATCCTGTCCAACAGGAACTTCCATGGTTGCCTGGAAAACCTGCTGTACAACGGCCTCAACCTGATAGATCTGGTTAAAAAGAACAACCACCAGGTTTCCGTAGTGGTAAGTGGTCTCAGCATCTTTGGAGCATCATCATGGAAATCTGCGACTCGGCGTTTCTCTAAAGGACAAACAGCTGACTGTGCAGGTCTGTTACTTCAGAGTGGGAATGTGGTGACAGTTAAATCAGGGTGGACATGGCTCAGAAGCCAAAGTCCTGTTTATGTTCCCATAGACCAGTGAGTCCCAACCTTTTAGGCTTGTGGTCCTTTGTGTCAAAGCTATGAACAGTTCAACGTATGATGTCCTCATGTTAGCGTGTGTAGTTAATTTTAGTCGTTTTTACTCATGAACAGATCAGGTTATATTTGAAAAAGCAGTATTTCATACACAAATGGGGTTTATTTTTCTGTGTGCATAAAAAGAGATAAGTCAGATATAAATCCAAGAAGCCTTAAGGAACAAAGCAACTGTCTTAAAATCCACGGATGGAGGAGTTTAGTTACAGTAACATCTCTGTGAAAGTCTATGAATAATAAAATAATGAATCTTCATTATTACATTGCAGCTTGGTCGCGTATCATTGCACACGTTGGTTATTGCCTGGTGTTTTGTTTTCGTGGTGTCTACATGAACGCAGTATATCTTCCATTATATGCTGCATCTATAGTGAATCAGTCATCAAATGTAACATGTGTTTCTGATGTTGAATTCCTTTACTTTCTGACTTCATGCTATTCATCTTAGCAGCAACACGTCATGAAACCTGATCCTGGTCCTGTAAGTGCCACCTTGGATAGATCATACCGTTAGAATTCCTTTTGTTTTGTCATTTCTCATTTAACATCCTTTATCTGCATTAAATCACATACTGCCATGATGATCACTCTTCACACTTTCTGTGCATCAATGTCACTGTCAGGATTTTTATTGTCATTATCATTATTTTCATGATCTGCATCATCATCCTCTTTATTTTTATACCCATCATCATCATCATCATCGTTGCCATTAGCATCATCGTAATCTCCTTCATTATCATCACCAGTGTCATCACTTGCACATGTTGGCGTTACAAAAGCCTACAGCAAGAGCAAAAAAAAAAGAAAGAAAAGACACTAGACAAGAAAAGTAGAGTTAGAAAAGAACAGTCAGGGAGGAAAGGAGGTGGAGAGTGAAAACGAGGAGAGGTGAGGAGCGAAGGAGACAAGGAGGGAAAGGGAGAAGCTGGCACTTTGTTCTTCCTATTCTTGCATGATAATAGGAATCAATGTACAATTTTGCGCCTCACATTGTGCTGCATAGGAGATTTCTGGATGCATTATAAACCAACACTATACCACATCATACGTTCATTGTGCCGAGTGTCTTTATTTCCCTCCATATGTTATCTAGTTAGTTTAGCTTTAGATCTCTGAACTTTGGATCGAACTGCAGCACTTTTGAAAAACAATTGTTTTCGTCGGATATCCGTTTGTCCTTTGTATCCTTTCTATTTCCCGATGCTGGGATCAGGAGATGTGAGACAAATGGTGAAAGTGGGTGACCCTGATGCTTCAGGCTTTCTAGCTTATTTTAGCTGCTCAGATAATATCAGTATGGTAATACAGGTGTCCTTTGTCAGGGAGCTGCTGATGAGACATCGAGTTAAACTGAGTCAGACTCTGCAGCTAATGAATATTCATGTTGTTTTTTGTATCTCTTCCCTAATAACCCCCCCCCCCCCCCCACCAGGGCAATGTGACCTTTTCTTGTGCTGAGCCAGTTTCAGTCGCTGTGACGTTCACTGACTCCCAGAGCTTCCTGCAGTTGCCAGGACTGACGCTGTGGTCACTGGGGCTAGTCTCTGTAGCACTGCAGTTCCGGACGTGGAACAAGGCGGGGCTTCTCTTGACCTTTGACCTCCCGCAGCAGGAGGGCGCAGTCTGGCTATACCTGAGTGAGGGCAGGCTCCGCCTACAGATCAGTAAAGCTGGTAGGGCCCAGCTGGAGCTCAGCGCAGGTCGGTCCAGTCGTGATGTCGGCGTTGTCATTGTTTGTGATGTGAACTGTTTGACGGCGTTGTTAAACGGAGATGTCATGACGTGATCTCGTAGTTCAGATTCATGCCACAGACATTAAACACTAGCAAATTTGTAATATCGACACAAAACCAAACTTGAAGTGTGTTTTTATTGGGCTTTCCCATCACAAGTGCAATGGAGAAGGTGGCTGTGCTGAGATATAGTGGTCACAATTAATATTGTCATCATTGACGTTCAGATGAAGTTCGTAGCCTAGTTAGCCATTTTGTGCTGTGCTTCATTTTGCACTGTGCGTCCTGCAAACTGTTCGCTCCTGTCCTGTCTGAAGTGGCCGCGAGAATCTTCAAAACAAAGTAAATCCCAATCCTTTGTTTCTTGCCCTTGGGAGCAGCAGTCTCAAGGTCCACCGAGTAGCTTCCCGGGGCTTTGAACCACACGTCACAGTCTTCCTCGGTTTGCTCAGTTGTTATCCGGTGTGGAAGTTCAGTCACATGATAACAGGTGGTCATATATGGGGGGAAGTCGTAACCCCTGTCACAATCCCTCTACGCTGGAAGGCTGTGTGGCTGCAGGCTCCAGTAAACGCTAATAAGTGGACCTTGAGTTAAAAGAGTAGAGTAAATGTAAATTTGTTGTTTAATTTGGCTCACAGTCAGTATTAAACACAAGTTATATGTACAATATACTGTATGTGTGTCTACATTCAGTGCAGTTTTAATATTTTAATCATGGTCGTCTTTTACATCACCATGTCTTTTATGTGTGTGTGCGCGCATGTGTTTTATGGCCTGTAAATTTGTCTTTATCTGTGTTTAATGTTTAATTATATTGCTAATTCTTTTAATGTTTTAACATTAAATCATCAGTGTCATTGTACAGCACTTTGTAACCTTGTGTTTCTAAATGCAAAGGCTGCTGGGAGTCCATTAAAACTACCAGAGCTTTCTGTATAGCTCTGTGGCAAAGATCAGTTAAATTTACACTAGTAACGTTACAGCACACGTTCTCAGCAAGTTTGCTTTTGTCATACTGAGTTTACCAAACCAACAGATCATGGCAAATGTTAAAACTGACTCAATAAAAGAAGTATAGAGCACTTTGAGTTCCGATTTTTTTTTGTTAACATTGTTAAATCAAAATGTTGCTTCCGGCTCATAAAAACCTTGAGATTTCATGTTCCTTGGCTGCTCACCCAAACAGCAAAGAACATAAAATCAACCACAGGTCACATTAAAATGTAAAGGTTAACCAAGAAAAGGTGTGTTAATTAATTTGGCATTTATTTTTGTGCCTGTGTGCAAAAAAACAAAAAGGCTCAGGTCTGAATGATGGCCAGTGGCACTCTGTGGAGCTGAACTCCAGACAAGATCATCTGAGCATCACGGTGGACAGAGACGAAGGAGCCACCGCTCACACCAGCATCCCACTTCCTCTAACCACAGACAGCAAACTCTTCTTCGGTGGTAAGAAGACGTGAAGGAATGCATGTGTGCTGTTTCTATCTTTTTCTTTTTTTAGCAGTTAAAAAGGCATTGCAGCTACAGCTGAGGACGGCTGCCTAACACGTCTTTAACTAAGACTCTTGGCAAATATTTTAAATTGTACCATGAGAGTTTTGCTGTGGAAGGTGGGGGAAAATGCTGACATGGACATTTAGGACTGGTTAGAATTCATGGAGGTACTCAGGTAATAATTATCATCTCCAGATCTCCGTTGGAGGTTTCGTGCTCCCCAGAGAGGGATGAAGTCATAAAGCTGCTTAGTCTCTGCCTCTCTGCTCCCTCCTCCTCCTCCCTCTCTCTTGCTTTTGACGTTTCATCCATCTCCCCTTTTTTCTTGCCTCTTTCCCGGGTTTTCTCTGGGAGATTTTTCTCAAGCGCCCTTTACTCTCCTGTTCTCCCTCCAACACACACACACACACACACAAACATGGTAACATGCATTAACCTGCTGTGCACATCTCATTGTCTGTTAATGAGATTGCGGCCTTGAACAGCCATCAACTGAGAGATTATAGAGCGCAGTCTCAAAGAGTTACAGTGAGCTTAACTCCAATAGTCATTTATTGCGATTTTTAATCCCCAAAGTGCGACTCCGGTGCCGTGACTCGGTGTATTAACACCAAATTTCGCAAACTTCCTCTATGTGTCATTGTCTATTCCAGAAGGAAAACCCTAAAATTCAAAGTGACCATAAACAGTGACTCATCTTTCCTTCCTCCTCTGCCGGGGATGAGTCGAACTGTGCACCTGACGGGCCGACTGTAATTACAGCCTGGAGCAGAAACGCTGTATGTGGTCATAGAATGCCAACCATCCAGGATCACTGATGGATAAGACATGGAGCTCGTTCACATGCTTGGTTTAATATAACAGCGCCCTCAGCTCTGCCTATGCCGAGGGATTTGATGAGGGCAAACATCATATATGTCGAGATAATGATGTGGAGAACAGAATCACTTTTGAACTCAAAACTAGCTAAAAATAGTAGATTCTGCAGCGATTAAGGAACAAAAGGCCTCTTGCCCACAGTGAATCTGAAAATGAAACCCTGCTGAGGGAAACGGGAGCAAGATAAACGTCTGGAAGCCTCTCGAGAGGACCCAAATAGCAGCCAGGTTCAGTCTTTGGAGCAAGAATCAATCTACAGCCCTGAACAGTGATCCATTCAACATGACAAGGTTGTAAGCTAATGCTGCAAATAATAACCCGGAGGAGCCTTTTTGCCTAGATGACAGTGCCTGTTGGCCTTTATCATCCTGTGTTACATGTGACTTTGTTGGCATAAATTCTCAACTTGCGTCTGAGTGGAACAAAAGTCAGTGTTCTTCACAGTCTGGCAGCCTGCAAGGATTTCACAATAAATCATTATCCCTTTTAACACCCACTAATGTGAGTTTGAACCTCCTATAGAACATCACAGTTATGTTAAAGCTGACATCCATAACATCCCACAAAGCTAGACATATACACCAGTACACTGTCATCTTTCTGCTTCCACCTGACAGGACATTGTTGGTTGGTTTTAGCTTCATTTTAGTGTTTATATTACAGCTAATCCTGCCCCAGGTTTCTTGTAACTTTGTATTAACACTGACCTCAATATTTTCATTAGACACAAGACGAAATGTCCCATTCCCAAATACATTCATTAAGTTTTATTATGAAAGAGACCGTCTACACCTCAGTGTGACATTATATTTGTTCTTAATTGGGCTGAGTGCTCTGCAGTAGCTGTTTTATTAGGTCTTGGTTTCTTGATACATGTAGGGTATGAAGAAATTATTTTATGATTTTGAATGTGTTATAACATACTAGTTCATATTCAGATGATGTAACATGAAAACATAATTAACATAGGTTATGGAGACACAGTTTGGGCTTCTGGGAGGGAAGGTGGGGATTAGATCACTTAAATTAATTCAATTCAATGTTTTATTGATGATCCTACCTGATCTGAGGGTCATGTGTTTCCCTCCACAGGTTGTCCTGTTCAGGAGAGCAGCCAGGAGTGTAGGAACCCCTTCAGAGGGTTTCAGGGCTGTATGCGGCTCTTGACTCTGGATAACCAACCTTATGACCTGATCAAGGTGCAGCAAAGGCTGCTGGGAAACTACAGCCACTTGCAGATTGATGTGTGCGGCATCATCGACAGGTTAGTCTCCAGATGTTATCTTCTTACCTGCTGTTACTGCTGTCAAACCCACACGTCCCACAGGTGTCAGAATGTGATGCGGTGCAGGTAAACATGCACATTTCATGTGTCACCAATCCATTTTTATTTCGATCTTTTGAGCCGATCGACTTTTCTCACGATGTTCCTCTGCTGTGTGTTGTTTTGGTTCAAAGTGGTTTCCTCTGTCACTTTGGGATTTGTGAAAACAGTGACAGGAAAAAGGGCTCAGTTTGTGACATATTTGCATTTCGCTCCTGGTTGGGACCACATGTTTGGAAATGATATTCTAAATGTATTGCCCAGACACGATTTCTCCTTTTACCACGCTTAATAAGATACACAAATGAAAAACTCAATCTCATTAGCTGCTGTCCTTTTTAAAGTCAGCTGAAAATTGTCGCTCTATGATTCAGAAAACAATAAGCAATGCAGACATGGGAATAATGATTTAAAGGCTGGTGATATTCTATATTTTTCTTATTGTCTGAAACTCCCACGAATAAAAAAACAAGCAAAACCAACAATTAGTTGATCTGCTGACAAGTAAACAAGTATTGTATATGTATCCAAAACCTAACATAGCGTATTCCTCCGTGCCATAGACCTCCATTGTTGTCCAAAAGCTATTTAAAATATGTCAATGAGCCACACTTCTGCACTGACTTACATGTTACAGTACAGTACATACATTGTACTGCTGCTGTAAATACTGTAAATCTGCAGCTGAAGATTGTCCCTAACAAATACACTATTTATTTAAAAGAAATTATACAAGTATAAATTCACAATGCAGTTATAGTTTCAAAGGTAACAAATGGGCAGACACATTGGTTTGGGTCTAGAATATCTAGAGTATCGCCAGACTTATCCTTTGACTGATCTGGTTGAGAGACGAGGGAGTAAAGGAGGGAGGCTTAAGACTCGGCAACCATAACAAAACTAGCACATATTTATTCAACCTACCAAAGAGATAGAATCGATATTAGACACGGCGCCGATTGGCTGCTGCATTGGACAGCTGCCTTTAGGCTGACGGACTGCAGGACCTTGCAGAGCGCTGCAGCGTGCCGTCTGGACTCTCATTTCAGAGTTTGCTGCATTTTCAGGCATATTTGTATCTTTGTGAACCCGTTCATGTAATATGGATATATATACGTAATATATGTGTCTGTGTGTGTGTCAATATATGTGTTTACATGTGCTTTTTGTTGTATGCACAGCACGCAAATTCACAGTGCTTAACGTTTCCTAAGTGCACTCAGAAAGACAGGCAGATAAATGAATAATAATAAATTTATTATTTATTAAATTACATTTAATGGGTGTCACCTTACAAAAATTGTGACGTCAAAATCTCACCATCTGACAGCCTGCTGACTTGGGCAGGAAAACGTTCTGTATTACTTATAATCCACACAAGTTTCCAAATCTGAACCATCTCTCTCTCGGGTGGCTCACATGTTTATAAAATGGGTTGAAAAAGATCGCGTTGGGAAATCTCTCCCTGAGGCACAAGAGAAATCAGGGATGGAAAAGGGAGCACCGGTAGCCATTTATTAATCCAAAACTACGATTCATGGCCACATAACACACTGGCTAAACCTAACTGCATACGTTAGGAGAGACTGAAAGACTTAATTAGCACTGAGAGGCAAATGTTTCGTCTCCTCGTTCACTTGAGGCGATTAAGAAAGCCAAAAATGGGAATGCGGCTCTTCCTGAGTTGTCATGAAGACAATAGACATAAGCAAGTCCTACTACTGATTAATATGTGCAAGTGTTCCAGCGTTCTCGCAGTGAGCGTTGGGGTTTTCCCTGGTTCCCAAGACATTCAGTGCTTCCTTTGTTGACTATTTCTTCCTTTGTGTTTTGGATTCACACTTTATACATAATATTTAATGACCAGGCTACATACTGCATATGTTTATGTACATTAAAGAAAGACTTTTGATGAAACCGTTTGACTTTTTGGGAAATCCGCTTACTTGCTGAGGGTTACAGGAGAGGATTGGCACCACTCTCATGTCTGTCCATTGAATATGAAGCTGTGAACAGGATTAGCCTAGCTTAGCATAAAGACTGGAAACAGGGAAAATCCACTCACCAGCACCTCTGAAGCTGTCCCATTAACAAGCTATATATTTGTTTGTTTAAGCAGGAACCAAAGCCAAAGTGTAAAATCAAAGATTAGTGGTTTTTATGAGGGACTGTGCTGCTCTTGAGTCTTGGCTGCCAGGCCGGAGTGTCTTCTTTCGACCATGTCTATTGGCAAAAGTGTTAATACCTGCTCTGAATGGCCAAGCTTGAAGGCAGGGTCAAAGGTCTGCCGTTGCAGAGAGGAGGATACGACACAAATGGAGCTAAAGGCACGCCGCTCTATTCACTCGGCTGTACATACGCGCTGGAGGCAGTTGTGTAAAAAATAATTAAAAAACACAAGACAGAAGTTGCTTGTCGGATTTTTCAGGTTTGGAAGATTACAAAAGTTGCCAGACCCCGAAATCTGACGTGGGTAAAGTGTGGCTGGGGGGGTCTTCCAGGCGCAGCACAGTGTGAAGCGCCTTGAGGACACACGTGAGTCACTGCTCCCTCCCGCCGGCCTCTCCGTCTCGGCGTGAGTGTACGTTTTGAAGCCAGATAGATTAAGCTGTCAGACGGCAGTAATTCTGACCTCTTTGCTTCTGTCACATTCTTGACAACTTAATAACAGACCTTGTCAAAACACACGCGCACATCCACCAATAAGAATAAACACAGGTCAACAAGAGGTCCACTCGTCTTGTTGTGTCTGTCTGTCCGTCAGTGACTTTATGTCTGAGACTCACGTGCATCTTGCCTTTCCCTCTCCTGTGTGTGCGGACGATGCGGCAGCTTATCCAGGACCAGGTGCAGAGCAGACTGAAAGGCTATAATTACATACCTTTCTCTCGCTCCCTCGTTCTCATGCTGTTCAGCAGACTGCAGTTGTTTGAAGTCTTTGTAGGACATCCCAGTCTACCTGTACAGTGATATTGTGCAGATCAGGGGAGGTGGTGTATTGTGTTGGTTTAGCCAGGGGCAGCAATAGAGTCCCGGGAGATTGGATGGAAGTCCTGTGATCCAAGCTACGTTATAGGACACTGTCACGCCGCAGTAGAAACTTTTAGATAAGCTACAAAAGTCCCTTCTCTCAGTTAATCCAGGAGTCCTGTGATCTGAGCTGTGGCGCACGCTGTCACGTTGCACTGCAAATTGTCAGTCAAATAAGGGGCCCTCCGGAAATGTATAGAGGACGAAGTGTTTGCAAAACTCGAACCTTTTAGCCCTGAAAGGTTTTTTTGGTAGACGTAGTGAGACCGTTTGACCCAGGCTTGTGATTCTGCATCTTTCTGCAATTTTCTTTCTCTCTGTTGATGTTTGAGGCTGCACGAGCTGCCGGCAGCAAACTGAATGTTGAGACAGTGACAGAAAACTCCACCAACGCTGCTGGAAGGAGTTTCCTACTGTGGCTGCAGGGGCTTCCTGCCAAGGAACGTCTGCCGAGTGCAGTGGGCGGAGGGACCAAGTGGATGTTGAAATGCGCAGGCATTTGGCTACCTGCTCCTCCTGTCCGCTCTCACAATGAAGATTAAGTGATTTCCCTGGCCATTCCTTCTGGAGCAGGCATCGGACAAGATGTAGCCTGATGGGAAATTGTGGTATAGTTATATGCTTGGCCTCCAATCAATTTGCAGAGGAAATTGGGTTTAATAATTTAATCACACTGTTGATTGTTAGTTATCTTCAAATGGAAAGTCCGTGCTGAAGAGATTTAAAGTAACAATGTTTTAGTAGTTTCTTTGCTGTTTTAATTAGGATGGACCTGCAGGATTGCAAAGGATTTAGAGTGGAGTTAGATGAGAAGATGCACACTCTGTCTGATAATATGAAGCTAAAGCCAGAAACCGGTTAGCGCAGCTTAGCACAAAAACTGGAAATAGCACCAGCACACCTAAAGCTCACTACGTTATGAGACCAATATCAATCTTCTCATCCAGCATTTTGACAAAATGTCAAATTGTTTCTTTGATATTGAGCTTTGATAAAGTCACGGACAGGATTGGCAACCATAAAACTTTCAGGATTTGGTGGCAAATGATGGGCTACGACGGGAACAAAGTTTCACTTCAAATGCTCTGCACCTCTTGTTTATCAAAGATCACTTTGGCAGCAAGAAAGCAGCGTATCCATTGCTACTGACTGCCATGATGTCAGCAAGCATCATTATACATTTTTAACGCTCTGGTGTGAGTGCAGCTTCTCCTTCAGCCTCCCTCCGTTTCCTCAGGTTCGCTGTCCAAACACAGCTGACGCCCAGGCAGCGGCTCCATCTCTGCTGCCCTCTGCATCCATCCTTCCCTCCATCACCCTCAGCTCCGGCTTCCCTCTCACCTTTTCTGCTTCTCTCTCCTTCCATCCTCCTTCCACTTTTACACGTGAACATTCTAAACGGGTCCAAGTTAATTTCCTGTTTATAGCAAACACTATGTTAGTGTTTGCTACTTTTACAGGAAATAAACTTCATCCCAAGCTGTTTCTGAGCAACACATAATTATATAGAATTAACTGTGTTCAGGTGGCCAATTATTTTATTCTTTGTGTTTATATTGCAGTCAAACTCTGCTGGAATTATACATTAAGGTGCAACTGTATAGATTTGACTGTCAGAATCACTGCAGTGATGTGTGTTTTGCCCACATGCCTGCAGATACTAATTAGCCTTTTAGTACTCAACTACAGTGGATTTATTTGCACTTGGTCCCAGCTAAATATACAATAAATTGAACGGTTTTGCACCTGACTTCCTAATGTTATAGTAGCCCAACAGTAAATGACCTCCCCTCACCTCTAATAGCGCCACATGAAACCCCCACAAATACATTCTCATGCACAGACAAAGAACCTCAACACTTTATACAGAAAATCAAACAAAAAGACATCATTCAGCAGAAGAGGTCACAGTGACAAACGATAGAGCTGTGAGTGATTGGATCAGGGCCTCATGAAAGATCAGAGATGATTGATCAGAAGCTGTTTATGAAAAAAAAAGCGCCCTGCGTGCATCTTCGGAGCAACTCGGCAGATGGGAGATTAAGGAAAGAAATGTGGTTCCATATCTTGAAAAAAGGTGTTGTTTTTTTTTTGTGGCCCCAAAACACTGAATAAATAATCAAATGTGACTTTGTTCTTTGACAGACAGTTTGGGTGAGAGTTCAAGAGTGCCGTCTCTGGCTGATTCAGTGTTAGTTAACAATACTAACAAAGGGCTGTTTCATAGCAGCTACTCCTCAGAACATGCACCTCTGCGCCGCTTGACATGAAAATAAAGACTTGTGAAATGTTCTTTTTTGTTTCAAGTCTGCTCCCATTCAGGTGCCTCCCTCACTCCTGCTCATCTGAACGCTCGCGTGTTCTGAAGGCCTGTTGTTCCTTTTCACGTCGACATCCTTGAGGAACTTTTTAGGGAACTTTTGACAGACACTTCTCCCTCCCCGTCTGTCTCTGTGTCTCTGTCTGTCTCTCAGGTGCTCCCCCAGTCACTGCGAACACGGAGGTAGATGTACTCAGTCATGGACCACCTTCCACTGTAACTGCTCCAACAGCGGCTACAGAGGCGCCACCTGCCACAGCTGTAAGCAACCAGCAACAGGGCGTCTGCAGGTCCTTAAAATGCTTGAAGCCTAAAATATAATGATGAAAATAGTGTTGAAATGTGGTCAGTACTTTCTGCTCTACTACTTCTGTCTTTGTTAAACTATAAGGACAGGTTTTTAGTTATACTTACTTAAAGCCATATTAGTTGATTTTTTTTTTTTTTGGCCACTTGGGGGCAGCGCAACAAGGTGTTGACACAATATTGACATGTTGTCACCTTATAAAGTTGTTGTGATGAATGCTAGCAAACGGTTGCCTGTTTGCGTTGATAATTTTAGGTCTCTGGGCAACATGAGTCTTCGCTGTGTTTCAGCTCCGTTTTTGATCCTGATGGAAATATCTGGTCTTTAGGTGCTAAATGCTCAACTTGGTTAGTACCTACTTTGTCTGTGTGCTGTTGGTGCTGGGCGGGTACAGTTGCATCATCAGCCCTGTTCTGCCTGAAACAGCGAGACCCACCACTGTAAAGTTGTGGGCATTAAAAGCAAAACGATGAGCTGAAAGATGCGAAAACGCTCCATAGAGTTAAGAGAAACTGCACCGTCGGGTGATAATTCTCTGTGGGTTCATCGCTATTAGCAACATCTTTATGTAATATAAGAATATTCATTAGTGCAGCTTTTAAAGTAGTTGCAGAGTAATACAGGCATAACGAGTCCGAATTAAGCGATCACTACCTGGAGATTCTGAATGTATACAGCAGCAATGTCTGATTTATGACTGGATTAACATACAGTAGAAGCTCGTAGTAGTGAAATATTATAATGATTAATTCCATAATATTGTATAATACAATACAGAAAACATATTTCACTCATTTCACTATTTGAAATGGAAGAAATGTTTTGCTGCCGATGTGACGGCTACAGGTGATCACTTGTAATTAACAGGCTATGAAGTGACTTGTGTGCAACATGTGGAGTTCAGCTGAATATCATATGTTGCCTTTGATTAATAGAGAACAGGATGAACACAGTATTCCAGACATGTTCTCACTGCATCTGCTGTAGTAACAGTGAGACCCCATGTCCCCTAACACTTAGTTTCCTTTTGTGTGTTTTTTTTCCTGCCTCATTGTTTCAGAACTTTAATTAGCGTTCAGTTGGGAAAAGACTAAATAGTTTGGTGCTTCTTTTTTCCCCGGAGTGAATTAGACTTCCGTTTCAAGAGTCCTCTTTTTTCCTTTGGCTTTCTGACACCTGCAGATCTCCTGCTATCTCCGGTCTTCTTATGTTATTTGCTTTTTTCAATCAGTGTGCATATTTGTGTGTGTGCGTGATAAAGGAACAGGCTGCTTTTCATCCTATTCCCACTGGACGTGATGAGGCAGAGGTTGATGCTCAAATTCAAACGCCCGTCAGTCAAACTCTGTCGCAGACGAAGGGCCACTTCTTTAATCTCTTCCTTTACGTAAAGCAAATGTAACTAGGATAAAGGGATTCCTGATATTTGGGAGCATAAATAATGGAATCAATATCTGTCTCTCAAGTATTGTTAAAGGAAAACTGTTTGTTTTGCAGAACAAGAGTCTGATTTGAAGAAAGGCACCAGGAGAAAATGAATGCTGTGCTATGATATCAGTGATATGACATTATTTTTCTCCTAAACTGTAACTAAAATGGTTAAAGCAGCTCCGAATACTTCCTCCTAACTGCAGGTAACTCGAGTGTAAATTCAATTAAACATGCTTTTAGTACAAAATGAATGACCACAATGGCTTTCTTTCCTCAAAATTATACCTTACCTGTAGGCCTGTGGAGACTTCATTTGGCACCAAATTCGATATGCTGCTTCTTAACTTAAAGTAGCCTGGTTGGTAATGCACAATGCAAAAGTAAAAGTGCCACTTTATCCACTGAGAGAAAGCTGAAGAAAGAACAAAGGGATGGCATCCCGCTGTAGATGAAAGCAACAATTTTCACCCACTTCCCACTTCAAACAGCACACATCAACCACAACGTCACAGCAAGCAGGACAAACCTTTCTATTTGCTCAGTATTTAGATTTTCTTGAGGTATAAGGTCTGCAGGTAGTTTATTAGAAGAGCTAGTCATAAAAAGAAGCAACTGAGCACTAACAAAAAGCATTCAACTTCTGTTTCTTTCATTTTTATTATTATGTTTTCTGTACAAATATAATATTGAACCTCTTTTGGTAATACTTCATTTTACAGGTCTGCGAATTGGTGAGTAGGTGATAATTAATGTACTTAATAAGTAACGTACTTATCACCTACTTACCACGAATCTGCGCACCAGGAAATAAAGCATTTGCAATATTGCCTATCAATTAACTTTGTATTTTCCTGTAAATGTATTAGACAAATGACCAGCTATTTATAACCTGCTTATTGGGAAGAAGCGGAATAATAATTAAGTAATTTTGTGGTAATTTCACAGAAATATCAAATACATTACTTGCTAAAAATCACCTACTTTCCATGAGTTTTGCAGACCTGTAAAATGAAGTGTTTCCCCCTTTTTGTTCCGCAAAAGGTTCTTTTAGCATTTTATGAGAGAGTTTTTAAGAGTGTGGGCTGAACCAGTTTCCCCACAGCTTGTTATATTTACTTTTGAAAGCAACTAACTGTAATATATGATGCGTTTCGTTTTTGCAGTAATAAATATTATACATATAGGTCAGAACAGTTGAACTAGAACTAGAAGACTTCTTGTTAGGCTCAGATCAAACGGTGAGATCATTCACCTCCCTCCACTGCATTATCAGAAAAAAAGAGATAAAAATGGAGCAAAGGGATGAAACCAAGGAAAAAACAGATATGAGGACTGGAAGAAGTCATACAGGAAGAAAAAGATAAAGAGAGAGAAAGGATAGATAGGCGTAAGAGGGAGGTATACAGCAGAAGAAAGCGTGTCGGAAAAGGAAAGTGAGTCCTAAGGCAGACTGTTCTTTCTACATGAGTGGATTTCAACTTAGACGCTGCCGACAGAATTTTAGGTGAGTCAAATGATAAATTAATGAGATTCTGGCTTTGATTACGCAGCCAAGCACTGATTGAATCTTTCTACGCTCACGGAGCGATCAGCTGGGCTTTTTTTGGGTCAAAACCTTTCTTGAGCTGTATCTAGGCGCTGTCTTGGGATAAGAGACAATGGGACAATGTGGACAAGACAATGTGGGAAGCATTCATTCACTGTTCATAGATGGACCCCTGTGACTCCTTTTCCTGCACTATACTGTTGTGTGTGTGTGTGTGTGTGTGTGTGTGTGTGTGTGTGTGTGTGTGTGTGTGTGTGTGTGTGTGTGTGTGTGTTACACAGAGAAAAAATTATGCACCCAGAGGT